>JAEIHY010019770.1:0-45715 GCA_018904565.1 Drosophila tsacasi
TTGTTATTATCAAAATAACTATTAACGATATTTGGTCTCATTTTATATTCTGCCTATAAAGTGAGAAAGTTTTTCCAAAAACCATAATCAAGTAAAAAACCCACTTACCTTAGCTCAACCAAAGCCTGAACTTGAACTTGAAATCCCAAAGATACGCTGATACCCCATTAAAAATGCATCGGAATTGTTTTAGAATAAAATACAAGTACATATATTTTACTTTTGATTATGTTTCCATGCACACTTGTTGATATAGCATTGCTTAGACAAGTAAACCAAAGGTATCAAATAATTCTTATCATATGTTTTCGATTCGGTCGGCTGCCCGACTTTCTACCCCCGAGAACTCTGGACGCATAGTACAGCCTTTATATAACAATTTCGCTTTCACGCTCTGGAGAAAGCTCGAAAATTACATAAAACGCTTGGCCTGTGAACAAAAGAATCTGAAATTTGATTTGCCAAACAAAGTGCCGTAGAAAAGAAACCGCGAGTGTTGTAAATGCTAATCGTTAATCGTTGTTTTGCTTGCTGGAAGAGCTGTTTCTCGAGGCGTTCTGCCCCTTTGCCATTTTAAATTATTGCACATTCGGAAACAGATAATACTTTCACTCTCTCGGAGATTCCTCTGTTGGCAGTCGATTGGATTCGTTGGAATTTATTGTTCGTTGATTGCGTTGCTTGTGGTCTCTGCTGGTCTGTTGCTTTGTTCTGGCTAAACCTTAGAATACTTAATTAGTTATGGTAATGCCCCGCGGGCATGTGTATAGTTAAATGCAAATATGATATAGTTTCGGCTTTGTACAACGATTTCTCCCTTCTCTGATCTCATATGTGTCTCCGTGTATGATACATCTCGATATGTTATTTACAGTCACGGTCGCTTGGCCACTTGGTGCACCTTCAAAGTAGAGGCCAGTGTCCTTGGCAACCGCGTTTAAAACTTTAGTTCTTGAAATCTTCAGACGCTGTAGAGGCGCCCGTTGCTGGTGTGCTGGGAGCCAGCGGAGTGGCGGGCCTTTCCCAGCCCGAAGAAATTCCAGACCCGCCTCAGGCAGCCCGGCTTCTTGTCCGGCAGCATTAGACTCTGCTCCTCCAGAATCGTGTCCAGGATGTAGTAGCTGCTCAGGTTGAGGGGCGGCGGTGGCAGCATTGGGGGCGGTCAAGAAATCGTGCAGTTCTTGCTCTCGTGCATAATCGCCGGCGATCCGCCACAGCCCACTCCGGCCCCGCCTCCGCCCACACCGACTCCTCCGGCGAGGCACGAGTCCTGGGCCAGTTTCTTCTTGCGCTCGTAGGCCAGGGCATCGTTGGGCACATAGGCCACGCGCACGCCGCCGTAGTGCTTGCGCGCCGGAAGTCGGTACACGTAGTCGTCCATGTCGCTCGAGGAGCTGGATGAGCAGGTGGAGCAGATGCTGGCCACGTCGCAGTTGTCCAGGTTGTTCAGCAGGTTGAGCGCTCCCGGCCCGGCCTGCGTCTGGGCGTTGTGCAGCCGGAGGTTGGTCTGGTTGATCTGCATCTCCGAGGAGCTGCGCGACTGGTTGCGGCGTCTCCTGCGCCGGCGTGCGTTGGAGTTGTCCGTGTAGCTCTTGGAACGCGACATCGTATCCTGCACGCTGTGGAAGCGCACCTCCTTCAGCGGCCTGTTGTCCAGCAGCTCCTCCTCCTGCGCCTGCTCCTGGTTCCGGTTGCCGGCGAACAATTGCTCGTAGCCATCGTGGGGCAGCTCCCCCACCGGCTCGTTGTCCAGCTCCAGCTCGTGGGCCAGCTCCTGGGTGCTCTGCGTGAGGTCCGAGTTGCTCGGCGAGTTCAGGTTGATCTTGTCGATGCTCTGGTAGCTGTGCGAGTCCTCGGCCTTCGAGAGTAGCATGTCGGGCATGGAGTTGGTCAGTGTCTGGGTGTCGCCGAAGATGGACTTGTCGCCGGCGCAGATGTTGTCCAGGCTGATGCCCAGCTCGGTGAGGTCGATGGGCGGCGGATGGGCGGGCCGTGGCATGCCGGGGACACCTCCTCCCAACAGCAGGTCCGCCACTCCGGCGGCCTCCATGCGCTGCCGTTCCTGCCGCTCCAGCAGGTCGCCGGCACTGCCCGTGGCCTTCGAATGGCCGTGGTGCGGCACCCTCCGCCCGGTGTCCCGCTCACCTCCGCCTGACCTCCGCGGTGACCTGGCTATCTGGCTGGAAGTGGAGGCGCGGTGCGTGGGCCGCAGCTGGGGGCCCGAGCTCGTGTCCGACGGCGTAGGCGGCTCGCCCTTGCTGCAGGCGATGGAGCAGTAGATGGTGCCCCGCCGGGGCAGGAAGGGCCGCCCCAGCAACGAGCAGCGACAGGTGCAGCAACTGAAACACTGGTCCGTCGCGTGCCAGTGCTGCCCGTCGTGGCTCATCTGGCCCTGGTCCACGCCGATCACTTCGCCGCAGTAGTCGCAGTACTCGGCGAACATGGTGTCGAAGCAGGCCAGGCAGTAGGGCTTGCCCTCCCGCATTATGTACCTCTGGCCGCCAAGCTGCTGCTCGCACTCCTGGCAGGCGAAATGCTTCATGTGCCACGTGCGGCCCTCTGCCTCCGTGCACTCGTCGGAGAAGATGATCTGGAGGGGGAAGAGTAGAAGGAAGAGGCTTAAACTCAGATTGGAGAGAAGTTTGTTAGGACTAGTCAAAGAGCAGTTAGGATGGTATGAGTTAGTGGGAAAATATCTGTCAGCATTCTGGGATATTTTTAGGATTTTTAGACTACTGTTCCTCAACGACCACTCACCTCGTCACAAGCGGAGCAGCGCGGCTTCTGGGTCTCGGCGTGGTGGCGCCCGCAGTAGAGATTCCCGTCCCGCTGGAAATAGATCAGGTCCACCAGCAGCTCCTTGCACACGCTGCACACGAAGCAGCCGGGATGCCAGCACAACTGGGCGCCCAGCCGCTGGGCAAAGACCACGATGTCACCGCCCGACAAAGGCTCCTCGCACTGGAAGAAGAGGGGAAGAAAGTGAATAAATAAGGCAAATATGCCAGAGTTCGTCGAGCGATAAAAATCTGCAGCGTCTGGCTACTGCCTGCTGGCCGGGCAGAAATATTTAAGCGACTATAAATGCTAAATAACGGTAATAAAACGCTTAAGCTCAACGCCCCACCACCCCAGTGCTCCTCCGGAAATGCCGGCAGCAAGCAAAGGACCTGTCTCCTCGGCCAAGGACTCTCTGTCGTGCTCTGCGGTTTTTCTCTCTCGCCTCCAAAGCGGAAATCATGCAAAAATAGCCGACGGCCAGGCTCAGCTCACCCCCAAAACCCAAAAGTACTCCCCGGTGGATAGCGAAGCTCTTTAAAGACAACTCCCGGCTGCTGGAAAACCTCCTAGAGAGATGGAAAGCACGGGGAAAATGCGAGGAGCAGGAAGCGTTGCTTTTAATGACTGCGAACAGAGACTCGAGACTCGTTAAACCTAAGCGCGTTCGCATAATGAACTCATTTCGGACCAAAAGGGTTTTAGGCTGCAGGGAAAGGCTTGGTGACTTCTAATCGTCCCGAAATGAAGGTTCTAATTGAGTTCGCTTAGGGCACACTATCAGGCAGAAGAAGGACTAGGTAAGGTCAGTGGAAGTCACTTAAAGTCAGACTTTTAAAAAAGGAACCATGACAAGGTGATGTTTTTTCGAATATAAAAGTCTCTAGGGTTCTTAGAAACCCTGAACATGTGTTTATAGTTATACTCGTACTATCGAAGTAACATAGGTAAAAGCAACATAAAAATACCTTTAAAAGGATTTGACATCAGTAATTTCTTTGCCACTTTTAAAAGTAGCACACCATACTGCCAGACACACTTTTATAACTACAACTACTTTCTGGAGCACCCTTAAATGTTCATATTTGAACTGAGTTAACCAAAAGGATTATTCAATTGCATATGCACAAAATGAAAAGGTAAAAATGATTGATTGGCTTAAAATTAGAATTTATCAATTGCAGTATCTAGTATATGAAAAGTGGAGTAACTCGGGGACTATAAAGTAATTAGCTCGTCAGACTTACAATCCAAGTTGAAGACGAGATACTTGCATTTCCCGTAAACCAGAATCACATCCCAGTTCAGAATCCCTGCCCATTTGCACCCTTATTTCAGGCATTTGGCGAGATTGCTCGACGACGTCTTCGTGCGCACTTCTGAAGGCTTCTGGCTCGGCGCAGTCAAATTACCCAACGCCACCGCAGAGAGACCGCAAGAGGTTCTGGGCCCCATTTCGGAGCCAGGAGCTCCTTAACTTTCCGGGCTATTAAACCTTGGCGCGGGCGTTGCTCCAGCCACTGCTACTGCTCCGCGGTATGTGTCCTCGCCCTGGACCGATATCCTCCAGCGAGTCCCGCAATCAGCATTTACTTTTGCAAGCCATTAAGCATTGACAGGCGACGGCTCCGAGGGCTGGCTGCACGGGGTTGATAATTTCCCGGGGCGCAAGTAGCTGCCTCTATGCGTCGTTAATTGTTTGGCAACTTCAAAAATTTATCGCCTCGGGCCGAGGAATACGTAAGCGGGAAGCCCGGGGAACTGCTCAGTGCACACTTTAATTAGACAGCCTCCCCGCCCCAGCGATATTCCTGGCTAATGACGCATTGAAGCTTCCGTGGTCCTGGCCCTGCACTTTGGCCAGGCTAACCGCAGAAACTCCTCGAAGAACTTTGGCCCAGGAAGCGCTTTAAGTAGTTTCTGTGGCGAGCACAGAGTGCAAAAGTTTTTAGTATCCCAAGCCTGGCCATTGATTAGTTTGTCCGGGAAATCTGTGCACTTAAAACGACATTTTTCATGGGCTGTCGGCCCGGGTAAATGTCATGTAAATAGAAGCAATCGCTGCTCATTTATCTTATCAATCCAATTAATCCCCGCTGGCTGCTGGCTCTGCGCCAGACAATTATGCTATTGACAAATTGTCGCTGGCGGTGCCATCGCAGCACCTAACTGAACCGAGCTCGACCTGGCTGACCTGGGGCTGGGAGTGTCCTTGCTAACCCATTTCGTGTCCGGATTAATGCGACCAGCAGCGACAAACTCCGCCGGCAGACAGGCGGGGCAAGACGGTTTCCTGCCCCGGCTCCAGTCCAATGCCGGAGCTTCCCCGAAACAGCAACTCAAATTATTAATGACGCTCGTTATCATGCCCTTTTCAGTACATAAACTTTTCGCTTAACAGCCACTGCGCTTTACCTTCCTTTGACTGGTCTTTCCCTTTGTTTGGCTTGGCTACCTTGGCAGCACTGAGCGGAAATCGAGGTATAATTTAGATCCAAGTCTGCTTCGCACAGTTTCTTACATTATTTAACTAAGAATTAGTGATTGTTAATAAGTTAATAGATCTTCTTGACTAAAATATATATAATTTGATTTGAAGCCTATATTTGTTAAATATCTTTCAGAAATATTCCGCCTGAGATTTCTTTCCGTGCCGAAAAATATATATATTTCATGCAGTTGAGTGCCGAGTCTGAGATGGCTTTTCTTGTAATTATTTCATTGTTGCCAGGACGACCTTTAGTGTCACATCCTTGTCAAAACTTCAGCTTCCGCTCGGTGCTGTTCGTGTGGAAAATCTGTCAAGGAGTTGGCCCCCATCCTCCGCGCTCCTCGAATCCATTATTTTTTGGCAAAATCATTGCCAGTTGGCTGTGGCACACGTTGCGGCCCACGTTTCGACTCATTTACGCCTGACTGACTGCCGGAGCTGCCTCCCCGTCAGGGTTCCAGGACCGGGATTCAGGATCATTGAGCGTTTTCATAAATTTCCCCATAATTCCTCCGTGCTTTCCACGCCATTCGATTGGACGGTCCGGGGTTGAGGCCTTTGTTCGCATTTTAACGTCCGTTTAGCAAGTCAGTTATGGTCTGTGAATTTTAAGCACATCCAGCGGATGGCTTGGGCTTGGATCTCCAAGTCCAAATCCTTTAAAGTTTATCAGATTTTACGTGGCATTGAAGTAGAAAGTTTGGTAAAAAATAACTTCCGCAGATGAAAGGCGATTTTTGATAAATTACCATGCTTTATTCAACGAATGTTATCGAATGAGAAAGGGTAGAAATCAAAATTTGTAAATCAGAGAATGATTTTCCTTAAACTGAATAAATATGTTCTCTTATAACCATTTAGAGCTTGAAAAACGTTTTAAAAGTTTTGAATTTTCTTGTGTCTTAAGATGTCTTCATTTTTTCAGCTTTTCGTTCCAACAAATTCAAAAGCGGACAAATCTAATAAAAAGTCAAATGGCGTTGTCTTTGTATCTTGTAACTTGTATTTACCAATGTATTTAATACGAAAATGTATAGAATGGTAGATAACGCAATTTCAATAAAGTTTTGAAATTACAAGCCATATTTCCACGAACAATTCCTGAAATAACACGTGCTCTTCTATATTCATAAATATGTACATGCCGAGAATCGCAGATACCATAAATACACACATGAGCATCAAGTTTTCTTTCCAAAGTTCGCACTGATTACTCGGGGCTCTAATGAACTCCAACCTCGAACCTCAGAGGTTGGCTTCCTGGCTTCCGCAAGTTGGCTGGCCGTAATAAACCCGAGGCCACATAAAACCAGACTCACGGACACGGATCCGGAGGAGTAGTCCCTATCCGCCGGATCGGATCCCCGTCCGCCCGCGCACGTAGCACACCAGACTGGGTCGGGCTGGAGTCGGCAACCGGGCCCAGACACGCAGCATGCGGCATAAAGTTTTTAATAAGTTTTACGAGTGGCGAATGTGAGCACAATAAAATCGAGCTGCCAACTATCTGCCGGCGAAGTGCGAAATGTCCAAGTGCGCATCGGGCCGAAAGGGAGAGTCCTGCCATAACAATGCAAATTTCACTGTGCCCGGACTGTGAAGGGATATGCAGTGGCAGTGGCAGTGGCATGCCCCCTGCCCATGCCACATGCCACTGGCATTGTGCTTCCATCGCTGCCGGTGCTGGCCAGCAACTCCATTCACTTTTCGCGCGAGGAAAGCGCGAGCGCGACTCTCTTGGCCTTTATGTTGTCAGAGCCAAGTCCCTGCAATTGTTTCTGCAACAACGTCTCTGCTGGAAGTGTACTTAATGAAATCTTTTTGTCATCTTTTACTTCGAGACGTTTGAAAGTTGGTCCCCCCTCCGTGCCCTCTGTGGCCATTGTTTTCCCGGGCCATTGTCATCAATTTTTTTGCCAGAAGGAATCTCTGGCGCAAAAACTTCGCCCGGACTGCCAGCCAGCCAGCCATCCAGCCAGGCAGAAATGAAATCGAAACGACTCTTCATCTTCTGCGCATAATAAAATGCAAATTTTCGCAACAATTAAGTGAGCGGGGTAAGCGGGCGTTGGGAAATGCTGAAAAAGTTGTTCTCAAACTTACCCCCTTGCAGGGTCGCTCGTCGGACAGAAGGCGGACGGCTCCGCGGCCGAGGGCCTCCCGCTTCCGTTGGGCCGAGAAGATGCGCAGCTCCTTGCGCTCCTCGTCGCTCAGCGAGTGGCAGTAGCGCACCTGCGAAGGACACGTAGACAAGGCGGGAAGGTGAAAAGTTAGCTCCTGTATTCCTGAATTTTAATTAAGGCCACTCAAAAGGCAGTGGCAAGTTTTTTAATCTCGCCGGGCCTTTTGTGAGATTTTCTTTGCGTTCTGTTTTCAATGTGCCCGCGCCGGGCTAATTATACATTTTTGTCACAACCATATTCTGTGAAAGGATTTTTTTATGAGACTTTCTCTGGTTGAAAATTCTCAAAGGGAATATTTTAAGTTTAAGTTTAAGTTATATAAAATAATTTTAATTATCCCAAAAATTATGATTCTAAAATAAGTTTCTAGAGCAAGATGTGTCAATATTCGAACAAAAACATTAACATCAAACATTAATCTTTAATTTATTTAAGGACCAGAGTTGTGGCTTCTACCACAAGACGTTATAGTAATAATATGAGTTCTACAGATGAGTTCTAGATATCTTATTATTTTAAGGTCTTTATTGTACCTTCACATAACTTAGTTCAATCATTGTCTTTAAGTTCACAAAAAGTTAAAGTTTTTTCCCTCTTCATTTTTATTTAATTGTAAATTTAAATGCAGTTTCCCGTCTGGGTTTCTTCTATTCTCCTTCCTTCTTCCGGACAAGTGTAATTTTTTCGAATGGTTTGCCAACTTCCGCTATCCTAACCGAACTCCCTTTTGTTCCAACTTTTACAGAGCTCTTTACTTTACCAATACTCACCTCGTTATCTTGCGGCGGCAGCTGGTGCAGCAATTGCTTGACGCGATACTTTTCGCCGGGACTGTTGACGTAGGGCACTTTGTCGTCGGGCAGTTGGCTGAAGTACAAGCGGACCTGCGGAGTGGAAAAGGGAAATGGGAAAGTGGAATTAGCCTCCGCGCAAACAGTGAAAAGTGTGCTCTTACAATCGAATAAGGCAAATCAAATTTATCGAGCAGCCCCACGCCCACCAAAAGTGTCGCAATGCCCAGGGGAAGTTGAGTGCGCGGAAAACAGAAAATCGCTGGCTTTTCCCAGGAGCCATTATGCAAGACTCCGCCCCGAATAAAAACATAAAAAATTGACAGGCATTTCAAGCTCTAATTGCTGCCAAATGTATCGGCAATTTAATTACAAAACGCTTTCGCTTTCCACCAGCGATTCGGGTGCGATAATTTTTCAGCGTGTAATTAAAGTGGTTTCCCGATCGATTTCCTTAACCGAGCCAGTGGCCAGCGGCAAGGCATTGAACTGGATTTGGGAGAGCGTGGAAAATCGACCGAAAGCAAAAGCGGCCAGCGGGCGGCCGAGGCCCCCGGCACATCCCAAGTCGAGGCAAGAGCCCGAGATTTCACTTAATTAGTTGCGACAAATCGGAACACATGTCGGGGATGATGACGACGATGAAGTTGGGCTTTGATTGCTTCAGGGAATACCCTTAGGTGAAGTCGAAATCTCTGAATGACTTTAAAGACGTGAAGATAAATGGGAAAGTCGTTGAATTTTTGACTTAAAAGCTAATTAGCTAAGAATCACAAATAACAATTTTAATTGTTCTGTGCTGGGTTATAAAATTGAAATGCTCTTTACTGGGTTATACTAGTTCCTCAACGCAAGTTGAATGTTTATACTTCTCAGTAACTTTGATACACTATAGTTAAACGCTTATGGGTTTCACGCCTCACCTGATCTGGCCTTAGTCCCGGCGGCACCCACGTGTACTCCTCGAGGGCGCATCCGCTGTCGTCGTCCGACTGCGAGTTCCGCTGGAAGTCCAGCTGCTGGTGGTGGTGGCTCGGATGGAAGCCATGACCCGCTCCCACCGCCGACGCCGTCTTGTAGGTAGCTGTGCGGAGCGGGGAGGCCACCGAGTTCAGCGGCAGGTGGCTGGGCGGCTGGCAGTGGCGGCGCTGCAGAGGAGAGACAAAGTGGCTGGCGGCGGGCCCCAGGGAGCCGCTGCCGCCACTGCTGCCGCTGGAGGAGGCCGAAGGCACGTCCAGGGCTTGGGTGGAAGTCTGCTGAGTGCCAGCCGACGGGGGCTGTGCCTCCGGGCGGTGGGAGGCGTAGGTCAGGCCCGCGCCGCCCGCCTCGATCTGCAGCAGCTCGCTTTCCGTTTGCGTGTAGTAGCTGCTGCTGGGCGGCTGCTGTTGCTGTTGCTGCTGCTGCTGATGTTGCATGTTGCTGGTGGTGCGGGGTGCGGGTGTGGGCTTGTATTTGCTGGAGGTGTGGCTGGACTGAAAGCTGCAAAGAGGGAGAAGGAAGGGTGCCGTCAATTTGAGGTGTTGAAGATTAAGAGACTAACATTAGTTACGCTTTCTGGTTGTATTCAACCCTAAGCCATTACTAAAAGTTTATAAGGCTTAAAGCTTGAGTAGTTTAATTTCAATAAATACTTTTAAAACATTATATTCATGATACATAGTATTTTAACCTGACCTACTACCTAATTTTCTCCATTATTCTTAACTTAATAACCCAAAAACCATATGGTAAACAAGACGTATTTGTAGAAGAATATGTGAATACATATTTTCTGAGATGTGAGATCTTCTGGCAAATCATCCTCGATTCTATCTGCATGGCTCCTCTGCTAAAAAGTAGGAAACTAATTTCGCTCGACCGGCTCTCGGTTGCAATTACTGCAGCTGCGCATGCGTGCCCCTCCCCGGGAGTCGGAGGCCGGAGAGATTGCTCGCTTGACCGCTGCCCACAGTGGCATCTTCGCTCTGCGCCGCTTTCTGCGGCACTTTCACTCGGTTCGTGGCACGCTGCGCGATTATGCAGCCAAGCAGAGACCGAAATCCGAGAAATTCCAGCATATGGTCATGTCTCGGCTTTAATTCGCCGTTCCTACTGGCCCGAGTGCGGCGGCAATTAAAGTCATTTGTTTGGCTCAGAGGCGAGCGCCACTGCGACGCCGTGTGGGGTGTGTGAAATATTAAACTGTTTCGCTGGCAGTCGTACGAGTTGCACAACATCCAGAGCATGAATAACGGCCTCACGGGGCCATTAGGCCTTCCAACATTTTGTGGGCTCTAATCAACGTGAGAAGAAACCCCGAATGGCGGCGATTTGTCTTCGCGTCTGGTGAGCGTATGCAAATCAAAGACATCTCATCATCTCACAATCCGAGTTTAGCCTTGTGCTAATGAAGCAAGACCCCGGGTGAATGTGACCCCGCGTACTGGCTGACCAGGAGCCATTAACACCTCCAGATCAGTCCGGCAGCCAGAGCCACTGGAATGTGTGGCCATGTGAGCGAGGAGAAAGTTTTATGGCCACCGTTTTTGTGGTTTTCCAATGCAAATTTCAGTTGTTCGCGCCGGCAGGTTTAGTGCCAAAAGCTGATCGATCGCCGCGTACTTTCTAAACAGTTTCGGGCCAGGTTGACAGCCAGACATGGCCAGAAGCCAGGGCGTAATCTGTCACCCAATGAATTGGCAATTGTTGCGCTGCCGATTGGGTTTGATAGCGGAAAACAGCGAGCAAGCGCCGGGCCAAAAGAGCCACGCCACAGCAGATCGGATCCGATCCGATCAGATCAGATCCATTCAAATCAACACAAATCCCAGTCGCAGCTGCCAAATATGGCCAGCAGTGGCTCGGACTCGGCCTAGACGCTTTTCGGGTTTCTCTTTTCGGCCAGAAGGAAACCTGTTGACGCGGCTGTCTGCCTGACTGCCAGCCTGCCTGCATTTCTGCATTAACCGCCAGTTGGCCAGGCGCAAAATACGCAAAAATGCCGCCTGTCCAACTACGGAGCGCGGCCTGGACATATACATAAATTTGGGTTAAGAAGATTTTGAGTTTATTTGGTTTGATGTCTGTCATTTCCTTGATGGCCTGTCGCAATTGCGCACGTCTGAGGATAATTAAAAGTAAATTGTTTGACACTCAGATCGTATGGGAATGGCCTGGGAAATATGGCCGCTGGTCCGAGCCGGTCTTTCGCCATTTTCGGTGCGAGTATTTTGAAGACACTTTTGGGAATTATCTGCGTTTATCCGTGCCGTCGCCTTATGTCCGAAATAATGCACTGGTTGCACTGGATACTTCTTGAAGTGTGTCAACTAATTGGGGTTAGCGGATGCTGGCTGACACTCAGTTGGAGCTATGATGCTCTCAAGCAGTGGTGCCCGAAGCCATAACTTGTCACGACATGTTATAAATTTGTGGCTAAATCTAGACTTTTTGAAGTTAAATATTTAGATGAAATTTAAGCAGCTTTATTTCACATATCTAGCCAATGGGTTTCTTTTTTGAGACTCTAATGCAATGGTGCCTAAAGGCATGACTCGTGAGTTAGCAGATATTAAAAACGCATCAGTCATATTTCTATACCCTTGCAGGGTATTATAATTTTAGTCAGAAGTTTGCAACACAGTGAAGGAGACATTTCCGACCCTATAAAGTATATATATTCTTGATCAGCATCAACAGCCGAGTCTATCTAGCCATGTCCGTCTGTCCGTCTGTCTGTCCGTCTATCCGTTGGTACGCAAACTAGTCCCTCAGTTTTGAAAGCTATCTGAATGAAAGATGTTGCGCAACATTTTTCACTGTCAACACTTATATTATCTAAGAACACGCGAGAGCAAAAATAACCGCAATCCTTAAGTATACAACATTTTAAATACGTACTGCAAGGGTATTTAGTTTAGTTTAAAGTTAGCTTCCCTTTTTGTTTTATAATATTTTTGTGGGTAAATCTAGTTAAAGATATTCGTTCGGTCGCAGTGCCTCAATCTCTGTAGGGAGATCTCCCCAATATTTATTTATTTTTTAGTTAAATATTTCATCGTTAAGCTATTTTCCTCCTCAAAACTAGTCACTTGTTCCAATATTTTCCTCACACAATACCTCTTCTAAGTTGTTTGTAACAAAAACTGAACTTTAATAAGCAAATCGTAACATATATGAGAAAAAACATGCCCTATGACAAGTCTTTCAATCCCACACAGATAGTTTTTCTCAAGTCTCTGGTTCGCTTTTCACTTTTGTGTGGAAAGCGAGCTTATGACCGAGTTATAGGTTTTTCGATGAGGCGGCAGTTCGTGGAGGCAGCATTAGTGGGCTGTTTGCTTTTCCTTTTCGGACCATTAGTCACCTGTAACACTTGTAATTGTCGTAATCCATTTACGCTCTGTATGCGTTTCACACGCCCATAGGCCGTTGCAGAGGCCATAAGCACTCGCCGTTGCTTTCGAATCGATTTATCTGCCCGCTCCTCACATCTGCGATCTAATCCAAGACAATCCGATGCTCATTAACGGACACTTGGGCAATTTCAGCACGTCTCGCGCTGCTCAAATGCCAAATCGCAGCTATAATAATATCTCAATTATGTGCAACACCACAGCATCGATGGCATTTCTATTCGCTCCACGATATCGGCGCTGTGTTTCCACGATTTCATTAAATTTTAGACACGCAGTTTCCCCAGAAAAAGCCGCAGCGGGAACACGTAACTGGTTCAAAACCATTTGGGCTCGAGGAAAACCAGGGGAAACCCGTTCGGGGATTCGATTCTGGGAACTGCTGGTGCACTACGACACCGAACGGCAGCAATTGAAATTAATACGTAACATGCAATTCCTAATAATTGAACAGAGTCCGGCCAGCCAGTCCGCATTAAATTACTTTCACAATTGGCCGAAAGATAAACGCCCGTCTCGGCCGGCTTTAGGCCTGGCATTAGGCCCGGTAATGCTTGATTATCCGTGGTCAGCACACGATCTGTGATCGGGGATCCCCGATTTGAGGTCTTGAGATCCTGATATGCCGATGCCGATGCCAATGCCTATGCTCCATCCAGAATCGCATTTATTTCTGGCCCGGGGGCGTGGCCCAGTGCAGCTCGGTTCAGCGCAGGGCCATTACGAAATCTCGTTCAATGGCCCCCCAACTCGTGACCTTGTTGCGTTGCGTGTTCCATTGTTGGGTCGCTCCGACTCCCAACGACTCCCAAACGGAGCCCCTCAAAACGCCACAATTTATTGCCCGGCGTGGCCGGGTCTCGGGTTAAACTGCCGCGTTTGACTGCCTTTACGTCACACGAATAACCATAATCCCATCCGATCCATTCCGAGTCGAAAATGAGAAACAAAAAAGCCAGTACATGCAATCGCGTCATATGTTGCACGTGTTGCTGTCGCTCAACGTTTTTATGCATTTCCCTCAGCTTCTTCGCTTTCTTTATGGGTTTTCGTACGAGCCCGGGCACATTTTGTGTGCCTGTCCGCGGCTAGACCTCACCTGGAATCGGGACGCCGCCTGGGATGGGTATCGCATCTGGCTGGGACTGGGACTGGGCCTGGGTCTGGAGCCAGTCGGGCCCGTTGCACGAGTTCCTCGCGTCCCGCGAGAATGTGTGTGCAGCAACGCCTGTTTAAGTACCGCGTGGTGATTTAGTGCACTCGTACCGTTAGGCGGTATTCGTTATACGTTATTCGTTATATGCTCATAGAGTATAGCGTACGATCCGATCCGAGGCGACCAGGGACGCTGATAAGCCATAAGCAATGAGCGAGCTACACGGCGTCCTCCAGAGGCGGATGCGGAAAGTGCGAATATATTTCGAGGGGGTCTTGGCATTGAGTACGATTTTTTCTCATTCCTTAGCCTTCAGAATGGGATGATGGCAGTTTCAATGCTTTAATTCAACTTTTTGGCTTGGCACAATGTAAAGGTTAAGATGAGTAACGCATAAACATTTGATTTGCCTTATAAAAGCAACACTTTAGCAGGAGAAGGAAGGATCAGTGTCTCTCTCGCGCAAATTGTAGAGTTTACCAATTTTAAGATTATACCATAAATGCGTATAGAGGCAGGCAGATCTAGAATGCTCAAGTATAAGGATGCAAACATAGAATAATATAAATGGCTCTGGAGCGATCATTTTCTTGTTTACTTCGTACAAAAAGCTCATGGCGTTAAGTAACTTATTCCTTAACCTTAATTTTATTTTTTATTTATTTATTTATTACCAAAATTGACAAACAAATCTGTATCTGTATGCCATAACCTTACCAAAGCGAATAAAGAGTGTGCTTCGACTCTCATTTGGTGGGCAGAGGCAAGGAGAGGCGTCTTAATACATTTTGTTTATTTAATCTAATTCAACACGTAACAAACATTAAAATTCATTATGAGCATAAGTCGCGGAAAGGATCATTCTTCTAAAAATTAGATTTGCTTATATCAATGGATTTTGGCCGAGAGTAACGTGAAGGTCTTGTAGGGACAGAATCTCTCTTGACATTGCAAGGACTAACTTTACGGCAGTCAGTATTTGAAGGGGTATATTTCATGAATTTAGAACCTCAAATGTATTTCCCTTAAAAGTTAGCAATGAAGTCCAGACAACAAAATACAAACTATCTAAAACTGATAAAATTTTAGTATTCTACGGATATCTTCTTTTCCAGAAATATTTATATTTAAATAAAGCTTTTTGGCATGTGTATGGTTAATTGCCATTAATTTTCATATACATTTTAGCTAAAATTCATGAATATTCTGGGTAGCTTTAGGCTGTTTTAAAAAGACACTAAAATCGTATGCCTAAAGCCCGCTTTGTCTCTTTTCCCGCCGCCACTGGCCCTCAAGTCAAACAAGAGCATTCGTGGTCGACAGCTCCAGCATCTGCTGAATCTGCGCTTTCAGCATCATCGGCAGCGGCAGCGGCTAAAATGCATAATTAATCGGCGCGGCCAAAGAAGCAGAAGCGGCAGGAGGTGCATTTGGACCAGGCCAGCCCACACTCGCAGTTTTGGAGCGAGTTGCTAATGCCACTGCCGCCTCGCATGTTGCATGTTGCAGGTTGCATGCGGCAACTGCGCTCAAGTCGGGTTTGAGTCGAGTTTTTGAGCCGAGCTGATTCGCGTTCCGTCATTAACAGCTTTTGCTTAATTTTATTCAGCCAGCCACTGCCACTGCCACTGCGGCAGCCACTCCCCTTTCCCTTCCGCCCCTCTTGCCGCGCTGTCAACAGCTCCGGACACGTTTCAGCGATTTTCATGTTGCATGGCTCGCTCTAATTTATGCAAAATGCTGTTCTTCTTCTGTAATTCAACTCGTGTACTCGCTCGCTACATTTTGCTTCTTTTCGCGGGGCACTGCCACTTTTTAGCAAACTTCGGCCAACTAGTTTGCTTTTGCTGGCTTCATTAGCCCCCAAGTTGATGGCCAAGTTTTTGTTTGCTTGTGGATCTGGCTGCTGCCTTATTGATTTCCCCGGCCAGCGGGTATTTATTTGATTTTAATTGCTTTCAAGCAAATACATTTGTGTTCCGCGATCAGTGATGGATGTATGGATGGATGTGATGGGGTTCTACTATGGGGTCTGAGCTCTCGTTCCCAGCAACGGCAACAATTGAACCATTTAGTTAGCTGTGAATTCCTGGGCCAAAAGATTACCTGCCAGTGATACCGCGACTCCCACAGTTCTTAGACATAAATTAAATATCTCCTCTAATTTGATGTTCTCCTAATGATGATGATGATTATGATGTTGATGTTGGTGATGGTGCGGATGATGATTGAAGCCGGTGATAAATGTAATTGCTTTCGCGGCAACTATGTTGCCATGTCGCGCTCTCATGTCCCATCAAATTAAGGCACATCAAAGCAGAGATTATATTTGGGAAGCTGGGGCCGCAGTCACAATAAGTTGATTAAATTAAAGTGCGTTAAAATCCTCTGAAATAATTGACGCGGCCCAAGACTGTTTTCGTAGAAATCGGAGGAGAACAAAGCCGGAGAATGGAGAATGGAGAACTGAGAATGGAGAACGGAGAACGGAGATGCGAGACCCGAGAAGCGAGAACGCTGAACGGAGAACAAAGAACGTAGCCAAAGACACCCAAGAAAAGCAGAGCACAATTTATTGTCTGTGCTCGTATGACAGCCGAGCAAATCCAGCGGAGCATGAAGCGCAAGCAGAGTTCCAAAAGATGGATGAATGGATGGATGGCCAACAGGTGGGCAGTGCCTGGCCTCACCTGTAGGAACGTGGGAACCTAGTTTCGTTAGCGACAACCCCCCCGGGATGGCCGAAAAGCAATTACCGAAAATAATGTAAGGCCCAAACAATCCCTCGGGCCTGCGGTTGCACTGCCCCGGCGCACCTGACCATGACTGCACCAGTTACAGCAGTTTCAGCAGGGGCAGAGCAAGTGCAGCCAGCTATGACCGCTCTGGTTCGAGTCTCGGCTGCGAAAGGATGTTCAGCTCTATAATTAATGAGCAAGGCTGAGGCTCTCTCTAGCCGCTATGGGGAGAGTCATACACTTTCTCACGCACTACCAATTTCCAATTTTCAATTTCCAATTGGAGTTCCACAGAGGCGTAAACGGATTATCTTTGCATGCGTTTGATCAGCCGCCGAGACTTCCTACATGAACCAAACGGACAGAGGACAACGGACAGCGGACGACGGACAAGCGGAATGACGGACAACGGACACTCACTCACATAAGCCTGGCTAACTGTAACTGTAATGGCAATCGCCATGCCAACGTCAAAATCGTGTAGGTCCCCGCTCAGAACATGACAACTGACAAAAGCAACAAGCATCTGACAGACAGGCGACAGCGGAAGGGAGGCAGAGACAAACAAACAAACATCGGAATCAGCATCTGCATCGGCGGACAGCAACAACATTTCAATTAACAAAGGAGCCTGGAGCAGGGAGCAGGGAGCAGCCAGAAAGGGGTGCCCCCATGGAGGAACTAGGCAACGTCGTCTTCTAATCGCCGCCTGTCAAAATAAAGCTCAGTGCCAGCATCACAGGGGAACCTCCTGGGGAAAGAAGAAGACAGACAGCACTGCGGAAAAGTGGCTCTTAAGGTTGATTTTCAATAGAAAATATAAATAAATCCTTTTTGAATAATACATCAGAAATACGCCAGAATTACAAACATAGATACTACATAAATAAACCAGAAATACTACAGAAATACACCAGAAGTGCATTATAAATAACCCATAAATACTCCAGAAATAAAATGTATAGGCCTTATCCTATGTCTTACAAGCTGTTAGCTCATTTGAATTCCTACCTAACACATTATCCTGGTAAATTTCATAATAAATAGCAGGATTTCTCCCCGTGTACTAGCCAGGCTCCTGATGCTTCTAGCCGCATTCATGTGTATCTGCTAAAATGCGCAATTAAGTCATCAAATGTTTGGCCTGAGAGTGTCCAAGCGTCTTGACACAGCCCCAAGCCCACAGAGCACCGAGTACGCATTAGACTAATGCATTTGGGTGCAACCAGGAAGCCAGCAGCCAGCAGCCAGTCCAGGCCTGGTCTGGTCTTGTTCTGCCGCAGAGAGGGAAACTGGGGAAACTGTGGATGCTGGGAGAGGGACTCTGAGAATGCGAAAATGCGAGGCCCCAACCACAGACTTTTACTGCTTCTGGCCGCGGCCGACTGCTAATGAAGCCTGAATGATGGTAGACCAAGACCGAGGCCGAGACCGAGACCGGGACTGCGAACAGGATCTGGCTGAGATCCGTTAGGAGCTGGCTCCAATTTATCAAGTGCCATTGCTAGGGCCCGGCCAAAGGCCCAGCGGCGTCTCATTAACGCTTCCAGTCGCGTAGGCGTCGCGACATATGGGGGAATTCTGGAAACCACTTCGGATTCCGATCCCGTGTCCCATTCGGATTGATGCTGACGATTGTGTCCGAGCTGACCCAGCTCACGTCTTCCCGATGGCTCCATAACATCAGCCGCGATCGGTGTACAGGGCAAGAAATGGAAGTTCTTACTACTCAATATGTTATATCACTAATGTGTTAGTTAAAGACAAGATCTTTAGTTTCAATCAAACCGAAGTAACCTGCAGAAGCCATTCCCATGGTAATTGGTTTATTTTAAAGACTTTTTTTAATGGTTATCGATCCTTTCAAAACCCCACAACTCCCTCTTTTACTTTTGAATAAATTACGTTGGCTCAACACTTAAATTTTCCCAGTTTGTTCAGTGTAAGAGCCGCCGCAGGTACACGTGTTTTTATCCGATAAATTGCTATTGGGAATCTGGAATCGGGGATCGGCAGAGTCGAATTGCATCCATCGGAGTGGCGGCTTTCTCCGCAGAGCGAAATTAATTTGCGGAAATCTCGACTCGAGTGGCTAAAATATTTCAAGAAAATCACGATTATCAACTCGAATTCCAGCGGCAGACTGTGCGGGCGACCGGCCAGACACTTTCACAAGCTCTCGGCCAAGTGACATCTGTGCTAGTTTTAGCGGATTTGCATTTGATTCTCATTTAGCTGCCGCCGCCGTCTGATTGATGGCAATTTCTAAAGCGTGTATTTCTGGCGCTCTCATGACAAATCAATTCGGAGCGTGGGCGATCCGCGGAGTCTGCAGCTATGTGGCAGCCGTGGTAATTGTCCACAATTTGGCAGCGATTTGTAAGGGGCATGACGGGCAGAAACCGCTGCTGCCCACCTGTATTTGGCCAACAAAGCGATGGCCATTAAATTAATTACATCAGGCTGCGCACTTCTCCGATTTCAATTAAACGTAAATTACGAAAATTAAACGCAACAAAGAGCCAAGCCAACCAGTTTGGAGGCCGATGCCGAATCCCGATCGTGGCTAGAACACTTAACTTGGTTTACACACGCTCCCCAAGACCCCTGACTTATGGCCACTAAATTCCGCGTATCTGTATGTGTAATTTGTACGGATAAATATGGCAAATTGTTGGCGGGGCATCCGAGGAGAAAAGATAATCACAATCCGGCGTGGGGAACAGGAAATATAATCAGCCTCGAAAGCAACGCCCTTCAATTTGACTGGCCCCTTCCCCCGGCTAATTTTATTTGCGGTTTTCGATTTTATTTTACAAACACATTTTCAGCATGGCAAAATGTATTCCTTCCCCTCCGCTGCCTCGTTTTCTGGCCACTTTTTGATTATAAATTGAATTTCCCCAGGCCGAGACGAAATCAATCAACTCGTCTGTCGTCTTCCCCCATTCACTTGTAAATCGGTGTTTTCTTAATGCGTTTTATGGATTCACGATTAGGTGTTGAGCCAATAAAAGTTGGGTTCTGGCGAAGACAAAGGCCCAGGCCATTAAGTTGGCTTATACAACCTTTCGGCCCGGGGATTGTGTCACATTCTCTCGGAATGAGGAAGAGGCGGATGAACTCTCCGACTTTGATTAGTTTCGTTCGCTGACAGCACAAGAAATTGCTCATACGCCCCGCGAAAAATTAATTAGAAAGAAAGCCAGCCGGGAGAAAAATCCGCCTCACTTCACCGGAGCGCGGAGCATTGAAGGGGCGTTACTTGATATGTCTGCGAATCGGTTAAAGTCAGATTAATGCCCAGCCAAGGCCCCGGCCGCTCCGTTTGTCGGCCTTTTTGCCATTTCAATTAAAATGCCATATATCATGGCCAAGAGCCTTTCCCAACTACTGCGCACATCGAATGCAATTAAAATCAAATGCGTGCCTCACTTTTGAATCAAAGCAAATCGCAAAGCGATAAGTCCGCCGTGGACCACCCGAGAGCTCCTTGCTTTTGCCTTTGCCAACTTCAATTAGCCCGACCAAGTCAGGGGCCCCTAGGTCGGCCGACAGAGCCGGCCCTCTTTGTTTATTTTATTGTTCAGGCCGGGCTGGGCTAGGAGCGAATTCCTATGCAAAGTGTTCTGTCGGCCAGGCGCTTAATTACGCCCTAAGTAGCCGCCAGTCAATATTGATTTTGGCTCATTTAAACTGGGAATTTAATAGGCCCAGCTGATTGCTAATGGATTCTGCGGATGTGGCTGAGGATGGGAGTAGGTCGGCTCATGTTACCAGTTCCTCCGCGAGTGGAGAGAGGGACTGGAACACTCACTCTTCCCTATGCTTTTGTTTTTTACTTTTATGGCCAAAACCAAAAAATTCTAATTAACAATTTGCACAGATTTATGAACAGAAGTCCATGCAGATGCAGTCAAGCGAATGGAATGCACAAGATACAAAGTATGGAAGGGATACAGCGAGAGAAAAAATGTATTAAACTGTTTAAAGTAAATGATATATATTATAATAAACATTTATATATAGTTTAAATATTTACAACCATCTTTCAACAGAAGCATTAAATTTAAAGGAATTAGGAATGAGAGAAAATAAAAATTAGATACTGGATTAATATATATGCACTAAATCGCTATATTAAAATGAGATTAGGTCAAGTCTGGCTTAGTTTAAAGTATGATTGTTGAACAATAATCAGAAAAAGAGAAATACATTTCTCCGACACTTTTTCGATGGAATATATATATTTAAATTCGACTGACTACGAGTATAACCACGATATACATCCCGTTTTTTCCTGTGTATCCAACCAGAGATCAGACGATCTCGAAGATACCGAATACCTTATCGACGAAGGGCATCCTGCGCCGGCAGGCGGCAAAAGGAGAACTCAATTTATGGAGTCGACGCGTGGAATTTACGAGATGGCAGGCATCTCTCGATCGTGGATGCAAACACCAAGTGACAGGGCAGCCCGAAGGGATGTACCCACTGGACCCGAAGTTCTGCCAACTTCATTTAGCGGCTGCCGTTGCCACTCAGCAGCCGCTGGGAGTGCAATTCATTGGGCCAGTTAACAAAACGCGACAAGGGGGCGAGGGAAGCACGTGCTGCTGGCCGGAAAGTTGATAAATAACTTTGGGTGTCAGTTTTGCAAATGGTCGGGCATTAATAACACCTTCTTAGCGCGGCCCCAACAGTCGCCTACTGCCGGAGCCTGAGCCTCTTATGCCGGATTATTTCTGTCATTATTCAACCGCGACCTGCAAGATTTGTACTTTCAACACAATTGAAACTGAGAAGCGTCGCAGAATGTTAGGAGATCAGGTGAACATGATGCCTAGTGGGGCTTATATAGTATGTTGTCTGTCTGAGAGAGGTACAATATTGGGTTTGATTTTGTAAGAAATAGTTCTAGGAAACATTCATTTCAGGAAGAAAACTTCAATACCCTATAGGTATAAATGTAAACAAACAGTTATAGGAATATCTTTACCATGCCAAAACAGTGTTAAAACCAATCCTAATCTTTAAAAATTAAATCAAATCAAGGCCGAATAGCAAAGTATGTATACAAGTTATTTTCTATTGTATTTACACCAATTGAGGGTAACAAAATATTTGGCCTTCATTATCGGCTTACTGTGAACGGAAACTGCTGAAGACGTAGAAAGTTTCTGGTCCAAACAGCAGCTAAAATCTATTAAATTACATTTAAAATTCAATATTTTGTAGGCTCTGGAGAGGAGGTAGGCGACCCCATTCGAAGTGGAAGCTGCTGCGCCCCTGGCTCTGGCACAGGTCTCGTTATATTTCATTTGAGTGGCCATAAAATATGATTTCAATGATTAAAAATAAAAGCTGCAGCTCAAATCTGATCCGAGAACTCTGCTCATACTCGTATAGAGCTATTAAGGAGCCATTAAACTGGGCCATAAACTCCCAACGCCCTGCAGCCCCCGCCAACGCGCCACTTTATAGTCACTTAAGGCCGAAAATGCAAAGCTCATCAAATGGATTTCAAATTAGTTGGCCTCATCCCCCCGCACCCCACTCCGGTCCCAGTTATCGCCGAGAGTTATGGCCATTAGAGATAGGCCAGGCGGAGACTTACGTTTTGGCTGCTGTCGCTGCTGGCGGCGGCGGCGGCCTCTTTGAGTGGCCATCAAACCTGGCCAATTGTTCTTCAATATCGCTGAGCTGGATATCGTCGGCAATGGCCAGGTTGAAACAGCATGCGGCGTCTCTCCTGTCCCGTTCGATCAGCTGCTCCGTGTCCTTGGGATTGAGCCAAACGGCGTTCCTGCTGCGGCACAGGTTGAGGTTCCTCAGGTCGCCGAAGTGCAGGGACACCGTCGGAGGAGGCTGAGGAGGAGGAGGATGCTTCTGGATCTTGGCCAGCTGGGCGGCGCTCAGGCTGCCCGTCAGCATGGCCACCTCCACGTCGTCGTCGGTCTCCCCGTTACNTACAGGAGATGCCCGAGGAGTGGAACTGCTCCTCGCAGCTGGTCTTCCTCAGCTCGCAGCCGGAGGAGGACTGGGCCACGGCCATGGCCAAGGTGGGAGCTGGCGACTCGTTGGGCAGCTCCAGGGCAATTTCATAGGGCGCCAGCGTAATCCTGGGCTTCGGCTTGGTCTTGGCCCTGACTGCAGCCTTGATGATGCACTTCGCCGGCGGATTGCCTCGGTTCTTGGAGCAGCTGGCCTTTCCTGCTGCAGCCTGCTTCTTGGGCGACAGCTTGGTCACCGTGGAGAGGCGGGACTGGGCGCCGCACTTCTGCGGGGCCTGCGGTGGCTGGACCTTCGCCTGCTCCCGGCTGGCCAGCCGCTCCCTGCCCTCCCTCTCCGCGGAGAGGGCCCTCCTGCGACTACGCCGAATGCTAGGCATGTTCCGGGGAAATAGCTTGCCCGCCTCCGCCTGGGAGCTCTTGGACAGGCTGTCGCAGCTGCGGTGGCGCATGGGGCTGCCACTGCTCTCCGTGGTGGCTGTGGAGGTGCTGGCGGACCCGTCCAGGGTGGTGGCCAGCACCGAGGCGCACTCGCTGAGGTTCAACACGGGATCCGGCTTGGCAGCCTGCGGCAGGCGGATCTTCCACCAGCGCTTCTTCGAGAGCATCGTTGTCGCGCGTCAATCACGGGTCGCGGGGCAATCAATCAATTGACACATTAACAGGAGGGGACACCTCGGCCGCACCTGGTATGCGGCGGCCTGCAATTTCTGTCGCCAGCAATTAACGGGCAATCCGCTTGCTCCAATTACGTGCACTCGCGCTCGATCGGATCGAGTATAGTCGAAGTCAAGATTTCGGTGGTTCGCGGAAGAACAGCTCGCACTCCGCTCGCTTTGGGGCTGCTCAGACAACTGAAGATCGCATAGAAAGTTGGCCGAAAGGCGGCGAAGAACCGGCTACTGGCCAGGTTGGTGCAGGTCAAACTCACCACAAGGCAACTCACCACGGCTCGCTCTCTCTCCCGAATCAAGTGCAGGTAACAGGTAACAGGTGCCACCTGAGTGGAGTGGCTCCGGCGCTTGAGTGCTTCTGGAACGAGCCGCATTCTGGCCGCGTTTATTAGCCAAGCCGAGCTACCGGTTGCATCTGGCATCTGGTTGACGGCTCCGCTGTCTTCGGGCCATTTGACACATTTCATCCGCTTAGCGATTGACCCATTTCAATCATGGCCAGCAGGGAGGACGATTGTGAGAGGCCAGAGCGCGGCCCTTGGGCGGTTTGTTGCCACATTAGCGGCGCACTCGCAGGTGGTCATTAGCCCGCAGGCCAGCTGAGAGTGTGGTAATCAGGTGAGAGGAGACCCCTGGCCCTGTGTGAAACGCATCCGGGCAGGTAACTAGCCAATGGCAGAGCCTGGCCCAGGGAATGTGTGAGCCAATCAATTGAAATTAGGGTTTTGTGGCTATCACCACCGATGCTGCATGGGATTCGAGTCTCACCTGGCGAAACCTGTGGGAATGCGTAAATCTCTAATTGCACACATTATTCAATTAATCCAGGTGCCACTGGTAGCATTACAACTGACCGATAATGGAGGAATCTGTGCTGGCAACTGGCTACTGTTTCTAACAGGTAATTACTCAATGTGTGAGATTCTCACTGGGAGATGATGCAGTGCTCCATATCGAATTTATCCTGAACCGAGCAAATTCATGTTCTTTTTCGAGACATTAAACATTTAGTTGGGGTTACTTAACTTACGTAAAATTACATTTCAAGTTCTGAACTTACTTTTAAAACTCTCCCAGCTGCGCTGCCATGGCGTGGCTCGCTTCTGCACAAATTGTTTTGCCAACTGTAATGAGAGCAGAAAGTAAATAAATTAATTTTACGCATTTAATGTTAAATATTTGCGCTCTTTTTTGGCACTCCACGGAGTGATGAACGAAATTGCCCAACTAATTGAGAGTAAGACAGAGAACGAACAGTCAACAGAAGTCGACGGAAAAAGCAAACGAAATAGGCAAAGTGACTGCCAAAGTATTTTAATTGCCCAGAGTTTCCCCCGAAAAAGAGGGGCGTCAAAACTTTATTTGACAGTTGGAACAACTGAACAATTCATGAAACAATTTTGATTAAAACTGAGACATGCCGTCTCCAGCTGGAGAAATGTCAGCAAACGTAGTTGGCAGATGCCAGCCAGCAGGTGGAAATGAGTACACAGTGCGAATACTAATATAGATTTGAAGTATTTGCAACACGAAGCAGGTTCTTCTAGGAGAAATATTTAATTAGCACTGGGTTTAATATTTAATATCTAATATTTTTAAAAATATAAATAGTTTCTTGTATAATTAATTACTTGATATATAGCTGAGACGATAAATGTTTTAACTCAAATTAAAACAACAAATTCTTCGTCCCACTATTATAATTTCTCAGACAGAGAGATCCCTGCTAATAAAGTTTGGTTTTTTTAAGTATTCATGTGGGAGCTAAGGATAACTGACCAAAACACACCGTGAAATCCCGACAATTTCAGGGACCCAACTAGCGCTTTACACCACAATTCGGAGCTTAGAGTACAATATGATATTAAACATCCCATTTTAATTATTTAGCGATCGGATAAATAACCATGTGAATTAGCCGAAATACTTTATAAAATGGTTTATTTTAGAATTATAAAATGGCTATTACGGATTTTAACAATGTGGGTCTAAATTGGCTTTTCAGCTAATAGCTAATTTCAAAAGGCCAAGTGGAAATAAATGAAAGGTGACGTAGCCTTTACTTTAATGGCTTTACAGTATAACTTGATGCTGAACAGGACTTATTAATTCTTTCTCGATTAGGCAAATTAAAGGATCGTAGGCAATAGATTTGGTTTAACGAATAGTTTTTTTGGTATACATTTCTTTTCGGTCAAATAGCAGACCTTAAAAGTGATAAAAAAAAATTAGTTCTTATTTTCAGTTGCCTCAATGGATGGTCTGATTGCTTAAGAATATATGCTAAATAGTATGAAATTTCTAGTTAAAATTTGTAATTTTCGGCAAGTGCAGCCTTATTACTTTTTGAGTGCATTTTCCGCCCCCTGGCATGTGGCAACGGACAACAGGTAAGAGTCAGCTTCATCACTGGAGCAAAAAAGAGGAGAAACAAACGCAGAAGTGACGCTAGTAAAACAACAACGATAATATCCTGCAGAGGTCGTAAAAGTTGAGATTTGAACGTGCAACGTACACGTGTAAGTCAAAAGTTCGCCCAACAGCGAGGGGCGGGACTGCGGGGGGCGTGGCAGCCAGTTTGTCGCAGCTGCCGCCACTACGCGGGGCAAGATGGCGCTGTGCAGCACTAAAAGGTATTAAAACAATTTACACTTTGTAAAAAACCGAAACAGCAACGGGAGCAATAACGGCAACTGTTGTGCGGCTTGTAGCACGTGTCGCGCGGAGGGGCGGCTCCCAGGCGGCCCTGTAGTTATTGTTAATATTTTTCCCTCCACCCAACACGGCGCCCTGTCATAATCATAACTGTTTCTCGGGGGGAGGGACAGGAAAAAAAAGGAGGAAATAAAATAAAATCAAGACTGCCGTTGACAATCGCGTTATCATAATTCTTTTCTGCTAAATTCAAATAGCGTTTTCGCCTATTTGCATAAACAACGTGAAAGTCGTAAAGTGAAAAATTGCAAAATATATATGCATGTTTAAGAACCGGAGAAAGGGAAAGAGAAAGGAGGCGGCGTAAGCACTTGAAAGGGGCGGATGGGCACAGAACGCAGAAAAAGTAAAGCTGCAATTGCTCGCTGAGCAATGATGGCACAGTGGATGGAAACGGCAAAAAATCTGGTGAAATAACATAAAAATAAAAACAATAAGTCGAACGGAACACTGTATTTTAACATTAATTAGCATTTAAACACAGGTTTATTTATAATTAGAATATGAATGAAATAAATACAAATGTTCCCTGATTTTTTAAGTACTTTATACAGAAACTTTAGGGAATAAGTTGTTAATACCATCAAAATCAAAATACACCGAATTTTTCATTTGGTTTTCAATAGTTTCTTTTTTAATTAAGAAGGAATCGAGATAGCTAAAACCTTTACGTAAACATAAACATAAACAATTCAGAAAGTACATTTAATTACAAAAATTCTCTGATTTGGGACGGAGATTATGTCCAGGGGAGTATATTGAAGTATTTCTAGTTTACAGTATTGATTGATCAGCAAATTATTTCATAACTTTCTTGACTATCTCTCGATTCCTCCTCCACAGTAAGCCCCTCCATGTGATTCTCCGGCTACATCCGCCCCAAGAGCTGAAAAGCCGGCAACGGGGAGCCTTTTTTTATGAATAGCGAGATGCGTGGCCCCAATCCGCTTGCCAATCCCGTTGGCTGCCACCTCCGCAGACTTCCTCTTAAGACAATAGGCACAGTGCCGGGATGGGAGGATGGGATGAGATGAGTTTCGCAGGGCCGAGAGCACGGAGAAAGCAGCAGGAGCTGCCACAATTCACCCCACACTCACACGCGGAGGCGGTAGGCAAATGTTTCCCTAATGATGACGTCGCCGCCACTGCTTATGAATTGTCGTTGCTGGCGGGGAAATGTGGCAAGAAATCTCAAGTGCTGCCTCGTAATATTTATGAAAATACGAGGATTTTTTCAACGGGAGTCGGGCGCCTGCAATGATTACGTTGATTTGCCAAATGGCGCTGATGACAGTCGGCAGCGGCTGAAGAGGCTCCGTGAGTCTACTGATTTTTAATTAAAAAAGCAAAACGAAGATGGGAGAGGGAAAAGCCACCAGCCAGCGGGGGAGAGTGAACAGAAGAAAGCCCAGTCACAAAGCCAGAAAGAACAAAACAAAAAAAATACGAATTCAAAGTGCGCGTCACAAGGTTTCCTTTTGTTAATCGACTTGATTGTAAATATTTTCTTGCATACATCCACGCCCTGGTCCTGGGCTCCCCTCTTTTTTCACTCATCTCTCCTTAATTTGACAATACAGGGGAAAAAATAAAAGATTGATTCTCGAAACTACATGTTCTATTAATGAGAAGCACAAAAAGTCTTAGGGTATACTTTTACATTATGTTGTTTAATTTGAAATGTATTCTTAATGGTAGAAAACGAGGTTTAAATGATTTTAATTCACTGTTATAGACCTATAATTATATTAAGACAAATGTAGTTTAAAAGAATTTATTATTAGAAAAATGGTTGTTTATTTTTAAAATGATTACAATTCGGTTACTCATTCTATCATGCAGCACAGGAAAATAAATATACTTTTTGAAAATAAATGAAAAACAACTTCCAGGTTGATTAAAAGAGTTTTTTAGAGACTTGAAACATAATTATTCAATGTTTTCTTTTGAATTTGTAGTTCTTAAACTTAGTACTTATCCTAGAAGTATTTCCAATAAATTAGAGTCAATGTCAATGAAGAACAAAGCTCTCAGCTTTAAGGCTGTACAAAATTGCCTAAGTCTAGAATTACCAACTAATTTTTGCATTAAAACTGTAAATTACAGAATTTTACATTTTATACTGATTACTGTCTCTGATATTTAATTTCATTTTATCCAATTATAATTAAAATATTATAATATTTATATTTCTCGAATTATCAATTAAAATCTCAATTTTGATTCCAGTGTACACTTGTTTGTCAATGGCGACTGTTGCTGCACTTCTAACGGCACATTCACCCAGTTACCCCCCATCTCCACCCCGCCCGTCTGCACCTGTCGCCTTCCCCTCCGCCTCGTCCTCTGCCACCCCTTCTCACCATCCTTGGCTTTGTTATTTATGGCATTGTTGTTGCCACGTGATGCTGTTGCTGTCGCTGTCGCTTTCACCCGCCCATCTCCCCTGTGGATCCATGGTGCGTTTTCCCCACCCGCCGCTGTTGATTTTTCACGCCCTTCCAGAAAAAAAGAGCCGGAGACGGCACCAGTTTGTGTTTTTAATTTGACAAACATTTCGCGATGCCACAGCTTCTGTCAGCGGCAGGCGAAGAAAAAGGTTTCCAGGTAACATAAGCATTCGTATTGACGGGAAAAAGTCGTTACGTTGCTTGGCATTTTTTTTTACAACTCTACCGTTGTATTTTTCATTAGAACCCAGTATGTTATGTTGTTTTAATATTTTCAGAATATATGTAGCACTGTTTATAATATAAACTTTATATTTATCTGTTTGTCAATGTTAAAAGTTTTAAACTTAAAACAGCCAATTTTTATTCAAGCCGTAATTAAATAAACAGACACGTGTTTATTTTAAATTAAAATAGTGTGTTAAACAATACTTAATTTAAAAGTTGGAGTTGGCGTGAAATGTTTATTATTAAGAAAAAAGTTGCCTTTTCTGCAAGGTTCTACAGACTTCTGCTATAAACTTTAGTAATTCTGTTTAATTCAGGAAATGAATTGCGTTTTCATGTACAGTAATATACGAGAATATTTGTTTATGTTTAAATTTAACTAGAATTGTTATTAATTCGTCTTAGTTTTTGTACAAGAACAAGAAAGACCTTCCCTGAATTAAGTAGAACTAAGTTCCACTAAGTTGAGAACTTATTTTTTAAAAGCATAAAGATCCTATTCGAATTTATAATTTTCTTAAACACTTTAAAACAACATTAAATAAGTTTCTTCAAATATAAAAATGCATGAAATAAGATGCGGTGGCACTGAGTGTATGTCGTTAATATGACTTCTGTTACCTGACATTTTAACGTTACTTATTCAACAGATGGACTTGTTCTAGCCAAATAAAGCAAGCGATGCGTGGAGGATGTATCCATTTTAACCACTTCAATTCAGGTTTACTGGTTTAAGCCAACTAATTAGCTTGGCAGCTCCGTTAAACTTTAACTTGTGTTGCCTGCTTTTGGGGAGGACATAGCATATTTGGCTATATACGAAAGCCAATGGCAGCAATTAAATGAGCGCGCCAAGCCGTATTGTTTGCTCATTTGTCAAACAACTTGTTGACAGGCCGAGGCAATTTGCCAACACTTTTTGCCCCATCGCTGGCCAAAAGCGAAAGTGAAAGGCAGCTGCATTGTCAGCATTCGCCGATGATGATGCATCGGAAAATGTCATAAAAATTGGCAGTGGTCACTTGCTGAGGAATTCCAGCACACAAAACCAACAGCACAAAGGGGGAGGGGAAAGGGAGGGAGGGGTAATTGTGCACATAATTAAATGGCAATGTTCATGAACCGAAACTGGACTGGTTGGGCTCGATAAACACGAACCAACACCCCCAATTAGGAGCAAACAAATACTCGTAAAAGGAAAGCCCAAAGGCAAACACTCTGCCTTTGTCATCCAGCAGACGTCACAATGAAAAGTGCAAACCAGCTGAAAACTGCACCCCTGCCACTACTTTCCAGCTCAACCCCCGAAAATCGCTAAGCTTTCACGAAGAATTATGAATATTGAATTGAGAGCCCGACCGCTCCAAGGACCCGCTGCCATCAAATCAGGCAAAGAGACTTCCTTTTGCATAAGTGCGACGAGTGTGTGTGGGGTTTGTGTGTCTAAGCTAATAAACATTGCAATGTATGTGCCAGGGTGTGGGGGCGTAAATAATTAAATTCTTAATTATCTCCAGCCACCAGCATGAATTCCACGACAGAGTTGCCCAGAGGATGTCTCAGGATAGGAAAGGAAATCGCAGTTAAGTTAAGTTAAATAAGCAGGGAACTCTTTCGAATTATATTTTTTTTTCAACTGAAGCTTTTGAAAGATAATATGCATGGAGTAAAGAAATAAAATATACTTCTTTATCTATATAATATATCTATGTTCTCAGTAACAATTATACATTAAAGAAGCTAGTATACTAAAGTCCGATCAGCAAAGCTTTCTCAAGAATTTCTTGGTGGAAACTCTATATATTATATAAACAACTTTCTGCACTTGTCTTCTTGTGGGGCTATATATATTTACATAGTATTATATATTTTCACGTCTCTAAGATCCTGTAGGCCCATTCAAAAAAAGGCCAAAGTGACAGCACTGCTCGCCGTTCCCGTAAACTCTCATATGAGATGGTTTTTCGGATTCCGACGGTGTCACACTCACTTAATTAACTTTAATAATTCACATGAGTGACAGGGGAAACTTTTGCTTTAAGCAGGTGAAAAGTCCTCCCAGGCTAAGTGGAAGTAATGCCTTCCCGACAACGTCATCACGGCCCTAATGAGCGAATTAGTATTCATTATTAGGTGTCGCTTCGAGAGCTCTGCGCTCGTCGCTCTACGCCATTCTTTTCCCCGAGTCCTGCATTTGCATAATATGTATTTATAATGCCAGGCTTATCGCTCCGAGTGGGCGTGCCGCAGCCCCCGACTTTGAGTAGTTGCCAAGCAGAGTGGCTAAATTAAAATAAATTGTACTTTCCAGTTGTAGTAGTTGTAGTTCCGTAAGTGGTAACGACACAATTGCGGTTCAGGGAGGAGCTGGCTGCCCCGTTCGATTGCCAGGGGGATTGAGCGGGCTATCCAAATCTGTGGGGAACCCGGGCGGCACAGATAAGCCGGGTGATTATGATGGTTCATAAAGAAGGTAATTAACGAATGAATTTAATTTGTTTTCGGGTTTTACTGCCTTTTAGGACTCGTCAAACGAAGGTGCGAGTTTAATGTCTTACGAGGTTTGTTATTCGCAGCGAACGCCTTTTAATTTATAGGGGAATTTTGAGTTAGAATCTTTCTTCTTATAATATTTCAAAATCAATGAGAAATAATGCTACATTAAGCAGCTAAAAATGCTTGCTGGACTTTCACTTTCATCAATTCTTTAAGGATAACAATTTTTAGATTTTATGAGTTCTTATAATTCTAGGATAGATAAAGCAATAAATTTCAGACACAATTATAAGGAACCACGGCGATCTTGAAATTCCAAAGGAAAAAGGAAAACACCAATTCTTTATCTAGTTGAATTCAGATACAAATTCGAAGAAGTCATTCGAGAATTAGATAATAAATAATCCGAATTCAGACATCATTTCTATTTAATTTGAGAAAAATATCTAATTAGACTTGTTATTGCAGGAATTTCGAACTGATATATAAATATGTATTTTATATATATATATTATGTTTTAACATTTATAAATTTGTATTCTTAGAGTCTAGAGTAAAAGCAATAAGTGACTTAAATGACAATAAATAAGCGTTAATCGTTTTCAAGAATTTTCTTTAAGTTTTTCTTTGAAGATTGCAATAATCATTAAAGACATTGCATGAATTTTAATGAACAGAAAATTAAAGCTCCTTAAAGTTTATGGTTTTTTTAGCAAACGTTTAAAAATCGATTTCACTAAAATAAGTTAGGAATACACAATCAAAAGCAAAAAGATGAGACATCTCAGACAATAAAACGTATAATAATAAAATGACCTTTAAAATTGTATATCTTTCAATGCGTAATTTACCCTTTCAAATGACTTTTCCTATAAACCAACCCCAATTTAATGATCGTTTGTTATTTGCACTCCTCCTAGCAATTTGATTGTTCCGCACATTAATTCCCATTCATCGCCTTTTAGTCATTACGCCAATATCCCAGGCGGAGGCGTCTCTGGTTTCAAAGTGAGGCAGGAAGTGCTTGAAATTAGGATTCATATCACATGACACCTTCCTGACTCATTACCACGACCCCTGTAGCTCAACAATTAGACGCCCATCGGTCTTGGCCACTGAGGCCTGTCTTGGCCAACTTGGACACTTCGTGGACTGTTAAGACACACTTGCACTGGCCAGTCGGAAGGCAGTTCATTGCGCTTACCAAACTCGCTCGGAGGGGAATCCCCGAGTTGGTTGACTTCTAATCCAATTAGATATTCCGCCGCCGCACGTTCTTCTGCGGGAGTTCTTGTTAGACTTTCACTGGCTCGTTAAGCAATTTGCGCGGCGAGGCAAACCGAAATTTAATTCGAAACTCGAGGACAAAGCGTCGTCCGGGCAAATTCAATTTGTTAGCATTTCAATTTTCAATCTTCACCTTCGTTATTCAATTATGCACACGCGTCGCGCGACGGGCACGTGGACTGGAATTCATTAGAGAACGGAACCCTTCTCCGGGAGGACGCGTAATTCGAGGAGCCCGATGACACTGAAAGGAATTCGGAGTCGAGAGGATAGCAGCCGCACGTTGTGTAGAGCCGCGCTGGCAAGTAGCAACTGAACTCCGCCACTGGAGCCCGGCAGTCTGGCAGGATGTTCGCGCGTCCTGGCGACTCCAAGTCTGCCTGAGTCCGTGTCGCTTTGTTTTGGTTTTGGCCACTTGCAACCTTGGCTGCGAACCGCGTTGCATACGCGCAGGCGCCCTGCGAAAATCTCTCTTCGCAGGAGTTGCGTGCGGCGCCTAAGAGAGCGCTTCTCTTCGTCCCCCAAAGCGACTTGCTGTTGTTTTGGTTGGTGGAGCAACAGCAGGGGAACCACACTTTGGGCTATTAGAACGGGCAATCAGTTGTGATTTGGCAATTGACACTTTCGAGAAGCAGGAATTGACTATCAAAGCATCTTTGTAATTTCTGAGTAATGGATAAATCGTCGAAAAAAAAAACAAATAAATATATGTATTTTTTATCTGTGGTATGCAAAAAAGGCCGATGAACTGGAATTTATAAAAAGGTTCTAGTGGTGCTTTCCACTTCACGTATTAGTTTTTGATAATTTAATTGTTGGCAACATTCTCTTATCCTAAATGTATTTCATTGATATTAATATCGCCTTTTAATAAATACTTATTTTATTTAACACGTTCAAATTTAGTCTCCTGATAATAAACCCATACCAGAAACTATGCCTAGATCGATATATCCTTTAAAAAGTGAAATGAAGGACAGAATTGAATAGAAATATTGTTGAATTATGAAATGTTATTCTTTTAAAACCCAATTTTCAATTCAACGAATTTGATATTTTTATATCTTTGCAGGGTAATATCATTTTTAGAGGTGGTAATGGTAGTAATGGTAATTTCTATTTTCACTTAATAATATTTCACTGAAATCATCATAAGAACTATATGAAGAAAAATATCAAAATAACGTTTATAATTTAAGAATGTTTTAATACCATAAAGTCATATTTGTCATTGCTTTAACTTTCCACCAAATCAAACATTTTTATGAATGTTTTGATAGCTTTATAAGGACTCTCATCGCGCTCAATTGAAGTGGCCATCAACTAACAAAATGCCAGTAAAAGTATCGCAATGAATGTAAACGCATGGAAATTAAAATCAATCAGTTTTAGTGTAAGTTAAGGCCGACAATAATGCAGCCACTTAAGGCTCGGGAACGGCGAGGGAAAGTGCCACAGCAAGGACGAAGACGGGGACTGAAGGCCAACATTTATGCCACCCCAGAGACTTGGCCATTTACGATGGCAAGTGTCGTCCTTTCGGCCTTCGTCCTTCCCTTCCCTTGGCTTCCCTTCCAAGGAGACCGCACACGGAAATCCGGCAGGGGGGACACCTTGTGGCCAGGACACAGTTTCGCGGTCCTGGGGAGGGCAATGAGCTGGGGGATAAGCAGCTTGACAACTTTGCTTAAAGTTATTTGCAATTCTTATAAATGTGCATGCGTTACGCGCCGCTGCCCAATTACGTGGGGATGGATCTGGAGTGGTCTCCCTGGATGTTCACGAATCGAAGGTGAACCCTGGAACCCTCGAGCCGAGCCGAAGGTGCACTCTCACCCCTCAAGGATTTGAATGATTTTTTTCGTCGGCTTGCCTTTTTCTTTTCCTAATTCCTTTATGGGGTGACTGGGCTGGCGAGGGTGGCTTTTGCTTTTCCTTATTCTTTGGCCTGACAAAATTTGAAATTGAAATTGCCCCTGCAGGTTGACGGCTTTTATTTCCATGGCCAGCTTTTATTTCCTCACTCGCAAAGTAAATTAATGGATGTGTGAAAAGCGTTCAGCCCAACCGCTGAGGCCCTCCTCATAAAAGCTGTCCACTATTAAACGGCAATAACGATTGCCCAAGCCGAAGTCCGAAGTCCGATCCAATCCCCGGGCCCCTCGCTCACAGTAGTCAACACTTTGTTCGCATGTGTCAGACGCAATTTTACGAGCGGGATACTTTTGGCAGAAAGTTTTTACGGCAACAAGCGGAAATGGCATTTTTACTGGCCATCTAAGCAGTCCTCCTCCCTACACACACAGATTGCGTCCAGCAGTTTGGGGGAAACCCCGAATTCAGTTCGCCTTTTGCCAGCTCGCCAATGATGGGAAAATTGAAAACTACGACTGTGAGGGCTCCGGGGGTGGAATATTTTCTGCTGCAATGGCACAAAAATTGATTTGTTGTCGATTTCGGTGGGGTTCGTCGGTTGTGATTCCGTTTTCAATCTAATTTATGGCCACTGCAAGTGCAAGTAAACATGTGCGACAAACGACCTTATGAAGCCAGAACTTTTCCCCGAAAATAAATAAAATGAAAATGCCCTCGCTCTGTGTATTTTTCAGTTTATTGGAATTTGAGTGGAGCGTCTGGCGGGGCACAGGATGTGCTGCCTTCAACTTGCTTGTCAGCAGCAGAAGCTCCTGCCATTAGTCTTCTTCGACTCTGACGATTCCCGATACTGCCAACGTGTTGAGTGTTCCGCGGGGCAGGCGGAGCTGTGGCAGATACCGATCGAAAGTCAGTGATCGATCGGAGTGCATGTGCCACGTTGAGTGTGTGGGAAGTTTGCCTCGAATTGGAGATGCACTGCAGCACTGGGACACAAAAGATTGCAAAGAGTGCTTCATTCTTAAGCATTTCTTTGGTTTCCTATTTAATTTCTCCTCTATTTACTTAATCTCATCCATAGAAGCAGTGGCATCTTTCGAAATTCAGACCCTATTCTATTCGCTTCTCATTAAAATTACTTACATATGCGGAGACTTGCTCATTAGCTGGCATTACGAATGCTTAACCCCGGAGCTATGTCAAAGCTCAGTTCCCTGACATTGGCTTTGGATTTCCCCGAACTGCCCCTCGCTCTGTGTCCCAGACCGTCTGTGTCCACCTACTTAATTATTTAAAGCATTCGCACAATTTTTCACAAACATGTTCTTCTTATTCACTTAATTCACTTTTTTCCTTCGCCGTACTGACAGACGTATCTGAAGTTCAGAACAGGTTGCCCAGGCCGAGATACACCCAATGCAGATACAAGCTGGAGAGATACATACAGACATAGATAGCTGGAGCTGGAGAGGGAGCTGCAGCTAAGGCATTCCTTGGCTGGAAGCCTCACATTTATGCCAAAGTTAAGTGAACTTGAAGCCTTTGCCTTGCCTTTATCTGCAGCCCGCGTATAAGTTGTGAGTTTTTTAATTGCAGTCTAAATGGACTTCAATGAATGCAGGCAACAGTGGCGACTCCATCCAGGCTGCAACTGGCAACTGGCAAATGCAAGAGAAACGGCGGCAGTTTATCTTTTGATTGTTGCTACATCCGAGGCCCTCGAAAGGCTGCGCTCTTAGGAGCGCAGCAACGTCGCCTTTTTTAGTGAACTCGAGATTTTAATTACGGCAGAAGTGCTCCTTGTATCGCTCGAGTGTGTCTCTATCCGAAAGAAATTAAAAGTTCGTTCTTGTTCGCTTTCGCTTCTGCTGTGTTTTTGGCCTCCTCCCCGGCAGCTGCTCTTAATACCGGGATTGTTGTGGCGCATTAAAAACGCCAGCAACTGGCACTGGCCCCGGCTAGCTGGCCAAGATTGATGAAGCCACTCTAAGCCGCAGTCGCAGCCTCAGCCGAGCAGAGCGGAGTGGAGCTGCTGTCTCAGAGGCTCAGTGGTTGCAGTTGCAGGGGCAGCACGTACTTTGTCTAACTGCCAATGCGGCATTCCCATCGTCCAATCGCCGTCCCAATGCCAATGCCAATGTCTTGGCCACATGCCGCGCATGGCCACAATTCGTAAATTTATTAAACGTCAACACGGCACTGAGCCAAATAAACTTGTCTCACGACAGCACCCGGCCACGTACTGCCGGACCCCTGGTCCCTGGCAACTTTGGCAACCAAGACAGCCCTGGTCGGGGATGGGGAACCGCGCTCTGGATGCAGTTACATCGCAGAGGCAGTTCTGGAGACAGTTGGAGGGGATTTGGGAGGACGGCAGCCTGGCACGCAGCAAACGGTTAAAATTAATAAAGCATCTTTGCCTTGCCTCGGCCACTTCCTTGGCTCCGGCTTTCGCCAGCACAGATGCACTGGGCGAAAATCGACATTGAATTTGTGATATACTTTTAGAGCTCTTGGGGATCTCTGAGCACTTTACTCAAGACACAACTCTTAGCGAAATATGAGAGTGATCTCTAGAGTAACCTTTCTCACTTCTTTATTTATTTAAAATTGAAAGAACCTTGAAGTTTGTAATTACAGGGGTGCCTCAGGATCCTTTTCAAATGGATTTCAAAAACGACAATTAAAATGATTTCTACTTTCTATCTTTTCTAAATAGTGTGCAACCCTTTTTCGCTGTGTAAAACGCTGGACAAGGGGGAAAAGGCAGCGACAGCAGATACTCTTGGCGACCCGTCTATCTCGGACTCGTCTTACCATTCCCATTTAGCCTGCCACTGACCACTTTTTGTATGTGCTCGCCTCTGCGAACTGAACAAACAGCTTCAAAGTTGCCACAGACTCGGGACGAGACTCCGGACTCCGGACATCGGACTGAAGGCTCTAGACTCCAGACTCCGGAGTCCGTCGTGTGGGCTTCTAACAGTGATATTTATCTGCGAGTGCAATTACCGTTGTATGGGCTCGATTAGGGTTCGGATCGGCGGCAGGGGCTCATAACTCGCCTGTGGAAAGTGCAGAAAGCCCCGTTTGACATTTGAGAAATGCAGCGGGGCACAATTCACGGATGCAGATGCACACAAGGCCGGAGAATGTCTTGGAAAATGGTCAACCATCTGACTGCGTTTTCTTTTATTCATGTTGAATGGGTTTTTTTGGGTGTCTTTGTTGCCTTCTCCGTTTATTTATTTGTGAACGGGATTGGGACTTTCCTATATTTTCCTTAATTTTCTTCTCCCAAATCTGTTTACAGCTCTCGGCCCCCTCAGTGCAAGTTAATTTTTCTCTTAAATTCCAGAACATTTATCTCCATGTAAATCTGCAGAAATGATTAGAATTTTTTTAATAAAGCCAGCTGCCACGGACCGGGCTCGCTGGTCCGGCGGGGTAATTGCCTCCTCGGAGTCTTGTACTGCGTTTAGTTGTTGTAATTAAAGTACGAAAATGCACGGGTAACAACAGCAGCAACAACAAGATACTCGATTAAGCAGAAGACCCAGGAGAGAGGAGCACATACACTCGAGGTCAAAGAAGTAGAAGTTACTTAAATTAAAACTAAGATATATGCTTATATTTTTAATGGAAATTTAATTTTAAATTTATAAAACCTCTAACTATATTTATTAATCGTCAGATTTTCTCACAAAATCAGAACAAAAACATAATAAACAGTTTTTACATCAGTAAAATTAAGATGCGCAATGCTATACAATTCTTAAATAAAGGAATTTGAATTTTATCGCTAGGAGATTAATTACTAGCATATTGCAATTAAAAATAATGAGCGCTATTCATATTATTTGTTGTATTGTCTTTACTCACGTAACTCTTCCGAGCCATATAACCGTATTTATTATTTTAATATCAACTATCAATATAAACAATGTCTTTCAAGATATACCATCTCATACAAATCTCACAACTCCAGTGCTATTTTTGTGCCCCCAACTGCACTTAAATCTGCCTCTGCCCCTCTGTACATTCCCCCTTCTGACATCCCACCATACGTGGTTAGTTCTTGATGATCCCGGTGATCATCAGCAATAACAACAACGTAACGCATCGTAATTAGACTAAGAAGCAATTTACGATTTCAACTTTAATCTTGTTAGTCGAATGCGGCCAGCAGCTGAAAGTGAGTGGATCGTTGCGTGTTCTGGGCCCCGTAAGTGTGTGTGTGGGGAGTGGCTGCCACGCCCACGCCGCTGGAGTCCCTGGAGCCCCAGGAAGAGGAGGAGGGGGAGGATGGAGGAGGAGTCTCCTCCTTAAAACCTCCAAGGGGGCAAAGAGGTCAGTGTCAGTGTCTGCGAAGGTCTCACACCGCAGAGGGATGCGGAGAATTGAGTTGTCCGAGTCGGTCTCGGACGGGACCTTCGCTGCTGCTGCCCTGCCCGGCGACTTTTGTTGACTCTGTGACTTATGTGGCAAATTACAGCGCCTGTGGCTTCCAAGAAAGAATTGAAAAAGCGCCAAATTATCTGCATTGTGTTTTATTGCCAAGAGAACCCCTCCGAACTCCGAACTCCGACGGATGCGGCACGTCATGGCGCCTAATTGAATTTCGCATGCTCCGTCTCGGACCCCGTCCCGCTGGATCCTTCCATCCTTGCACTAATCCTGGACCGGCGTGTAAGTGATAGCTTTGTTTTGGCTCAAAACTGGCTTCGGAGGGGTTAAGAGCGGAGCGGGGGCGCTCGGGCCAACAATTAATTTCGTACAGACACCGAAACTTTCTGGCTCCTACAAATCCCCGGCACTTCCCAACTGCCCAACTTTTCCACTTTTCCGCTTTCCCACTCGGAAGCTCAGCCCGGCTCAAGCTAAGTGTGTGCGGCATAGTTTTGTGTGCAGCTATTGTGGCCATGGAAAACGGTGGAGCTCTGGGGGAAAATCCCCTCCTGGCACAAACAATTTACAGGCTTCCCGAAAACTCGACTGTTTATTGTTTATGGCATCATTGTGGCCCATTGTTGCTTGCCAAACTTAAATCCTTTTTAGTGCTTTGTTTATGAACTTGCGTATAAATTCAAAAATGTTCCTCTGCAGCCAAAGTTTTCCACACACTGATTCCTAGCTTTCCCCATAATTTTTGCGCATCGCCTGACGATAATCCCCTTTGGTGGCATGTGTTGCATAAATGTCGGAAAATTGCCGAATGCCTCTGCTGGAGATTCGGTAGAAAGGCATTGGCCATTCATCAAAAATTTCACAGATTTTGAGGCATTAAAATAAGCCAAGTTATTATGGAGATTTGCCTGATAGCCAGTTGGGGCTAAGCCGCTGCATTAGTGAACAGTTGAGGTTTATTATATGTTAAACATTAAAGAATAATAAAAAAAATTTAAATATTTCGTTTACTCCAATATTTTATATTTAACTTTATATTTAAAATTAAAAAAAAAAAATACAAGTTAATTTCTAACAGGTTCGCAGGATGCTGGCTATATATTGAATTTCAAGATCCAGGCAGTGCCACTCGACGATGCCCTCGGAGTCCGCGAAGTTTGTTGTCGTTGGAGATCGTTACTTTCATTAGGCCCGCCGTTTGCGCACTTGACAATGACAAAGACGTATCTGACGAGCCATGTGAAAAATTGCAGATGAACAGAACCAGAACCGGCTGCTGGTCGCAGAACTACAGCAACTTAAATTGGGTTCCCCTCGACTAACATTATGTAGCTTTCGATACGCTGTATTCTTAGGTCTAAAGGTATATCTACTATTGAAAAACAAAGAAAGCATGCCTAGATTAAAAATAGTGAAATTATTACAGTAGAATTGCAATTTAATGCATTTTATCACATTTTATTTATGTTTCATTCAAAATATCGAAAAAGCAATTATGCTAAGAAAATGCCAATTAAGTAGATGTCTTAGATTTATGTGTACATCAATTTAAAATGCGAAAAAATAGCTGGGCGGTATATCTAGTTATATATGCTTTTTTGTGGTGAAAATGTTGTAAACCTATTTCTCATTGTCGTTATATTTCCACTTGTACTACAACGACTTCATTTAATAAGATGCCTTGCCCTCATACACTTTAGGGGCCACAGTCCTATGGCGTTAAGTGTCTATTCATTTACATAATCCTTCATGTGAGTCTCTTTCCTAGTCTACAATTTGGGGTGAAAGTTGTACATGTTATGTTTTTCAATATTATTCATTAAGATTTATTCGAAAGGTATCTAAACCTGTTATGCAGACACAATATAAACAATATAAAATATTGTATTATAGTTGGCAAAGCCATATATAAATCTTTTCACTGAAACTTATTTTTGCTTCTGTCCTAGATTGAGGTTAGTTGAAAAATTGCATGGATAGTTCAAATTGGATAAAATAAATTGTTCCTTTGTTTACAGGGTACTTTTGAGCCGAATACCGCACACATTAATCGCTCGTCGTTTTATGTCTCCCTGTTTGCTTAAATGTTGCATTGTGTGCCGGTGGGGAGGGGCCGCTTAAGCGTTCATTTGACGAACATTTTACACAGCTGGGGCCACTTGTTTGTCGGGGAGCTGAGCTCAGCCAGGGAGCGGTTTGTTCCAGCCAGCGTGGGCCTTTTCTGGCCCGGCCAGAACGGTGGCTGGGACTCAGAGGCCAGGCCGAAATGACTTTGACATTCCAACAGCGAACTGCCGGGCTGCGAAGCATTCCTTTGTCTCCGACCAGCGCGATTTGAATTCAATCAAAACGAGGCACAGACGTGGAAACAATGCCGATAAATTGGCCTCTGGCCCCTGCTCCTTTCTTTATGTTTCCTGTTGCCAATTTCCACCTTAATTTCACAATTTAAATGCACCCAATTGACAGTACTCGCACTCGCACTCGGAATCGCATTCGTCCGGTCCCGAAAGTGGGCTTGTCAGAAATGAATACATGAACTCTGCTGACCGCTGCCGTCGCCGAAAAGAGATTTATGGGCGCATGCGCCGCCGCCTGGCTGCAGCTAGCCGGCATCCGAATCCCGATCCCGGACTGAGCCCCCGGTTGTAACTCATTCGGTTTCTGTTTCTATATCTCTGAGCCTGCCCTGCCGCCAATTGACGTTAATTTATGGCGCATGCACACCAGGCTCTCGCGGCCTAACAAGCCCCGCAGCCCATGGAAATCGGCGAAAAAAACACCGAATCGCAGAAACAAAGAGAGCGCTGCAACTTATGAACTGCTTATGAGTATTTATTTTTATAGAAATAATCGAAAAGTCACTCAAATTTATGGACCACATCAGCCACCAAGCCGTATAAGGCGAGGCTCGAGTTGCGTAATTCCCGATTCCCGATCCCAGCGCTTCACCTCGGAGTCCGAGGAGTTCGTGGAGCGGGCACAGGATCGAAGCGGAGCCCAGCTTATCAGCATCCATTGAAAGCGCTGACATGTTTAATTTTCAAGTCGAGAAGATAACAACTCGGGGGACTGTCCAAATAAAAGGCAGGCTAAGAAGGCAAGCGAGGGTCGTTCGAGTTAATCAGATCGATGAAACTCCTGTGAACCAATATTAAATTCAATTAAATAAAGTTGTTACTTTTGAAAGTAAAATAAATATATAAATAAAACAAAGTAAAGGTAAACATCGTGTTAACTGCGTTACCAACAAAATCGGTATATTGAAACGGTATCTATATTATTCCGATATATGTGCAATAAGTCAATAATATTGAATGATATACTAAAACAATATATTCCGAGAGAAGGGGAAAAGAGAGAGAGTAATTAAAATAAAATGCTTTAGGTATTTTTAATAATATCGATATTATTACGTTGTATGCGGTATTTAAAATTTGTATATAGCAAACTTAACGATATTATCGAGATTATCATAAGAATGTTTTTGATATATCATATTCTTCTATATACATCCCTACTCCAGAGCCTCCCCTCGATGCGAATTTACCTGCTTAACCGCACAGCCGGCGACAGCTGAAACCGCCGGTAAAATCCACTTTAAATCGCATTTGCCGGCGACAAATGGTGGCAGCTTCTGTAGCGCCAAATTTTATGGCCTGTCAGCGTCCCAAAAATCGAAAATATAAAGGAAACAGAGCCGCGAAGGTAACACTTATCGGCAGCTGAATTGCCTGCCTTGGAAGCGGCTCAGATAGGTGGATTTGTAGGCGGTTTAAGTGCGGATTGTGGGGGTCCGGTGGGGCAGCTTTGGAGGCTGCTGTTGCACAATTCAGTTTTAGTGTCACTTCTGGTCAAACGCTGTCGATTTGCCTAAGCGGCAAAGACATAATTTATGTAGCTGTTAATTTATTTTCTGTACGGTGGGGCGGATTGGAAATAAACCTGCGTAACTGGATTGCAGCTATGGAAAAGAGCTTCTCCCTCCTAACTCTGGCTTGGCCATTTGTTTGGACAACAGCTAACATAAGTAAGAATCCAATTCATTTGTCAATGAATGTGGTGCAGACTTGCTATAAGCAATGTCTTTCTTCTTCAGCTCATTTAAAGATATGATAAATGTAATGTAATGTCCATACAAAGAGCATATTTGATGATCAATAGTGGAAAGGGTCATATATAATTTTGTGAAATAAAATTAATAAATAATTCCAAAATACATACACTAAACAATTTCATTCTAAATGTGAACTTAATTCATACTACATATTCCAAAAAAGGTTTCATGTTGATTATCATCTAGAATCTATATATTTTAAAAAGATGGTCAATGATCACTAAAGATTTTTGTGGATGGTATTTGCAGCTGCCGAAAGTGAAAACATACCTAATATGATATAATATATTATATATTATATATATATTTATATATTATACATCAGAATGTTGTAATAATATCCAATATCTTTAGTTCTTATAGTCTCTTTTATGGGCAGATAATTGGCTGAATTACCTTTCCAAATTTCCAAAAGGAATACGTTTCTTGTTTGATCAGCCTGGTTCTGCCTATTACAAATAGTTATAAAAGTATAAATAGTTTTTATACTATAAGGTACATAGATATACCCTCTTACCCATATGCACCTTGTATAAGAGCACCTTGTATAATAATACCATAAAACCGTAGTTCCCATAAACAAATTAACCGAATAATTTGAGAGATAATAAACAAAAGGGCAACTCCCCGATTCGTTAGCGATTTGGTATCGTTTTAGCTGCGATTTGCGGGCGTTTCGTGCGCGGCAAAAGTCGCTCCCAGAACCATCCTCGTTTTATTTGGGGTTTTGGTCCGCTTTCCGCGCTTATCTCAGATGCTGGGGCCCGCAAACAAACTGCCAACAACTGTCGATTTTTTCAATCTGGACAGTAAAATTACATGCAAATCCAATTAAGTTGTTAACTCTTCGCCGTCGCGAACTCCCTGCCCCCGCGCGCCGTTTTGTCCGAGCTTTCGTTTGTTTTCGCAATTTATTTTAATTCTTTTTCCGTATTGTTTTGGTCCTGAGCGGAGGGGAGGGAGTGCAGGATATAGTACTCTTTGAGGTCAGTGTGGCGCGCATTTAATGAGCAAGTGCAAGCGGTATTGGCATGGGACCGGGCTCGGGTTCGGACCTGGGACTTGGCACAGGGTGCTCCCAAGTGTTGGCATTTCTGGTCCGCAGTTTGGGTCGCGATTAAATCACTGCAGCCTGTAGTCTCGACCAATTACTCGTTTATTTACAATACACAAAGACACAAAAAGCAAAAAGCGGCCAGAAAAGTCGCACAAAATTGGTGGCTTGGCTCGGTTTCGTTTGGGCCTCAGCTTTATCGTATATCTAGCGACTAAATATAATTGGCAATTTAAAGCAAATCGCCTGGGCTTAAATTAAAATCAATTGACAGTCGCTGTGCCGCGATTGCCGACTCCGCCCCCGGCCATTAACGTGGCCAACATGGCAGGAACTAGGTACGGGTACTTACCAATCGGCCGCCTAATCCCGGCTGAGTCGCTTTGAGCCGAGCTGTGGCTGTGGCAGTGTCTGGTCTATAATTGAAAACGCATTACACACGCGCACTCGCACTGGCTGGGGCACAAACACAGACTTGCCACAGAGTTGCACCCTTGAATGTTGCGGAATGTTGCGTTAAAAGCACAAATTTATGGCAAGTTAAAGAGTGATTTTCACGCTTTAATTACCGCAAGTGAGCAAAACTAATAATAGTCCTAGGCATTCTTCGTTCTTCTTTCTCCGGTCTCCGCTCCCCGCTCACGCAGTCTTCGCTCTGCGCTGCCAACGACCTGGGCAGAAGAGTCGGCTGGAGACTGGTCTTGGGGCTATGGGCTGCTACCTCGGTTACCTTTCGAAACTGCAACCGTGCAGGCTGCGAAATTTCCCCGCTTGCGTATTGTTGTTCGTTCTGGCGTTTTGTTTTCCCGCGACCCGCGGCGCTTTTTCGGCTTAATTTATTGCCGTTTTGTCAGCTTGGCAGCGGCTTTAATGCCTTCTTTACACCAGACCCCGGCCTATCGCAGGCACATCGCGATCCGCGATCCGAGTTCCGAGTTGGGGTTCGAGTTCCCTCCGAGCCGGGCTCCAGCGTTCCGAGACTTCGCGATCGAGTTCTGCTCGAGTCGAGCTTGCTTTCCGCACTGGCCAGCAAGGTACTGCCAGCCAAGCGACCCGTTGGGATGGGCTCTCGACCAGGTTAGTTCGCAACAAGTTTTTGTGCCATTTTCTCAGCCTCCTCCCGCCGGTTGCGTGCATCTTCTTCTGGTTTCTCGATCTCATTTCTCCGCTCTCCGTTCTGCGGTGCACGATCTCCGTTCCCCATTCTCCGCTCCACTGGAAGTGCAAGTTTTTCCTCGGCGCAACCGCCTCGCAGGCATATGGTTTAATGGGAGCAGGTTGCCGGCGCAGGGTTGCCAGATGCGGCGAGAACAGCGTTAATATCCTTATCTGCAGCACATCCTTGGCCAGCTTTGTCCCACCTCAGAAAGACCCAATCCTTAAGCTGACTTGACAGCATCGAGTTCGAATGGACTGACTGTCGGCTTAAGACGATGGCAAAAGGAGCTCTACCCAGTCGGGCAGACATCGATTATGGGTTTTGTAGGTACTTAAATCTTCGACCAGAGTTTTGTTAAAAACTTTGCTATGCTTGAAGATGAAATCTTCATTATAAAACAATCAACATGAAGACGCCATTTTTATAGTTACAGTTAATTACTTTTATCAACTGCAAATAATGTTAAATATTACAGAAAAAACTGAAAGATTCTGAAAGGATTTTAGGATTTTAAACTGAGAAAATTCCGTCACATTCCAAATTTTAGGATCAATATCAGAATCAAAGTCACTTGTTTTAAAAATCGGGGGTCTCCTCATCAGTAGCTTTAAAAAATGGGGGTTTTCAGCAATATTTTTTTTCATGAAAAAAAACAAGAGAAAGAAAAGATCTTTTGCATATTTTTGAACACATATTTATTCAACAAAATAA
>JAEIHY010019772.1:0-19212 GCA_018904565.1 Drosophila tsacasi
TGATCTTCCGTTTCAACATGGAAGTAATCGTAAGACTGGATGGAGCGATCGTAGAAAATGCTGCGGCCGTTCACCAGCATACGCACCGGCACAAACTTATTCTCAAAGAACAGGCTGTGTTCAGGCGTAATCAGCATATCCTTGTAAGGCACACCTTCAGCAATGGCGTTTTTCAGCACACGCACAGGATAACCGGCAGCGTCATCAGCCACACCGGCCTTGACGGTCATGTGCTTCTTGCCAACCCACACAATGGTGCGGTTTTCAACGCTCTGGCTCTGCCAGTTCCACGTCTTGACCACATCACCGATTTCCAGGGTTTCAACCGCAACGTCTGCATCCGGCGTTGCAATCATGCTGCCAGCAAGGAAGCAGACTTCAAACAACAGGTCACCGTCCTTGGCAGTCTGCAAGGAATACCCAGCAGCTTGTGCACCAGGAATGTGCATATTGATGATGCCGCCATTCTTCAGCGTCAGTTTGACATTGTCAGCATCTGTGTATTCGACTTTTGTAACGTCAGCAGCTTTGACACCATCAATTTCAATGCCGTCGGAATTACCCGCAGCCGTGCCGTTAAAGCCATTGATGGTTGTCGTCAGCGTACCGCCAGAAGCCAGACCGCTGACGACCAGACCCGTGTTGGTGCTACCATCCATAACAATGGTGCCGCCAGCATTGGCCCAGATTGTTGCACGACCGCCATCAGCCAGCTTCATGGTGCCGGACAAAGTGCCATTTTGCGCAATGTTGGCTGAACCACCATTGTTAACAGTGACATCCGTAATGACAGCATTTGCGAAAACAGTGGCCAGACCGCCGCTATTGACAGTGGTGTTGCTGACAACTGCACCCTGAGAGATTTCAATATCACCACCGTTATTAATAACAGTGTTGAAAGCAGACCCTGCGGTAGCATTGGATGCCACGCTCATACGACCACCGCTGTTAACGGTCGTATTATAAGCTGCCCCTTCGCCTACACCCTGCGTTGCGCTGTCAGAAATAACAGCATTGCTGGTAACAGCCCCTGTGTCCGTCCAGATATGCGCGCCAGAACCAGTTGCTACCGTGCCAATGGACACACCGCCAGAAGCAACATGCTCCAGACCGTTTGCCAGAAGCTGGGTTCCGGTAACCGTTGCACCAGACAGCACGTAGTCAACACCGCCGTTGGTCACAACAGTGTTGGAAACAATCGCCCCGCCACTGATGTTCATGGTGCCGCTGACAATGGACCCTGTCGCAGAACCACCGGACAGAACATTTTCAATGCCGGAGATAACAGCAGAAATAGATTTACCGCCGCTGAGAACATTCAGAGTCGCACCGGAGTCGATGCTGATACCGGACACAACGCCACCCGGGAATGTCTTATCCCAGCTGTAACGATCAACCGGCGAGCCTGTGTATTCGGACCCGTGAACGTTTACCGTTGCACCGGACAGGAACTTGTCCGTGTTGTTCAGCGTGTTGGCGTAGACATCTGCCGTTGCACCAGCCGAGAACACTGCATTTGAAAGCGTGCCACCCGCAACCAGCGCAGATGCACCAGATGCGAATGTAGCCGTGTCAAGTTTGCCACCAGTTATTTCAAGGAAGCCACCGCTGCCGAAGCTGAGGTGAGAGGCATCACCACCTGAACGCACCGCGATTTCAGCAGAGTAAGCAGAACCATCACCAAAGGTACAGGAACCAGACGCTGAAGCAGAGGTCAGTGTCGCGCCGCTGTTGACATAGATAATGCCACCAGAAACCGCTAACAGGTTAGAACCGGATTCCGTCCCGTTATACCCGGAAACAGCACTGTTCCAGATCGGACCAAGATCAAGCGCACCGGTGCTTGCAACCACGGTATTGCTGATGGAGCCGTCAAGAACCTCGGCATATCCTTTCAGCGTCGTATCCGTCACTGTGCCGCCGGAAACAAACAGGCCGCCGTCAGAAGGAAGAGACGTAACGGATGTGTTGCCGTAAACAGTCAGGTCGCTGGCATTGGAATTGCCAGTCATGGACATGACGCCACCGCTGTAAACCGTTGAACCGATAACCGTTCCGTTATCCGCGTTCAAAGTCGCACCAGAGGAAACAATCGTGCCAGATGCTACGCCGCCTGACAGAACAGCCTGAAAAGCACCGGAGTTAATCTGGGTACCAAAGGAGCTACCGCCAACCAGATTGTCGGTCGCGCCAGAGTTTACGATGGTGTTGTATTCTGCACCGCTGCTGCAAACCCAGGTAAAAGCACCAATATTTGCAAGAACCGTATCATGGGTTACGCCACCGCTACCGATAACGAGGCCTTCATGCACGTTGGACACGCCGCTGGTAACAACAACATTGGTGCCAGACAGGATTGTGCCAAACGCCGTAGCGCCTTCCTGAACAGTCAGGTTGCCGTCATTTGTAACTAGCGTGCCAGAAACCACAGCGCCGCTTTGGGCCCAAATTGTTGCGCTGCCGCTCTGCACAACCAATCCATAGCCTTTGCCGCCGTTCAGAACAGCACTGCCACCGGAAACGTTAACATTTGCTGCAACACCGGTAGAACCAACATTCAGCTGAGCACCAGAGACAACAATACCGCCGGATACCGTTCCGTTATCCGTAATCGTGCCGGACAGACCAACCGTGGAAGATGCTGAAAGCAGACCGCCAGAATTGACCGTCGTATTACCAGCAACAGAACCCGCGCTGGCAAGCAACTGCCCACCAGACTGAACCAGCGTGCTAACGGCTGCACCATTGGCAGAAACTGTCAGCGTGCCACCAGACAAAACGGTGCCGTTGGTGGTTGTGCCACCATCAAAAACACGTTCCGTGCCACCGTTACCAACGATAACATTTGAACCCGTTGCACTGTCCTGAATGCGCAGACCAACACCACTATTAACAGTGAAGTTGTTTACCGCACCGTACGTACCGAGCTGGCCGTTAGAGGTAATCTTGATATCAGCACCAGACGTAAATACGTTGGTTGTGCTGCTATCAAGCGTGCCACCCAATACAAAATAATGGCCACCATTCCCGACTGTGTTCGACGTAACAACAGAACCGGAGTCAACAATAATCTGGCCACTGCTGGAGACAGTAAGGCCGTTTACCGTGCCGCCAAAAGAGGCAAACAGATAGGCTCCAGGACCAGAAACAGTGCCACCATTTACCGTGCCGCCCTGCGCTGCAATATACTGACCGTTAGACGTCAGTGTCAGCCCGCTTACAACGCCACCGGCTGTCGCAGAGCCACCAGCGCCTGAGCCTGTAACAGTAATATCAAAGGCTTTACCGCCAGAAACCCAGATAGAACCACTGGATGCAATAGTGTTGCTGGCAACGCCTGTCGCAATTACATTCAGGTTAGCGCCAGCAACAACAGTGCCACCAATAACCTTACCGGCGTCGTTCACGGAACCGGACATAATTGTGGAGGACGTCGCAGAAAGCGTTGCGCCAGAATTTACTATGGTCGTGCCCGTAAGGGTTCCGCCATTACCGTTCAGCGTTGCGCCAGAATTCAGCGTTGTTGAATCGCTTACACCCTGATCAGCAAGAGTTTCTACGCCACCGCTGTTAACCGTAAGGCCGCTTGTGACACCAGAACCATCGACAGCAATGGTTGCACCGGAATTAATAACGCCACCGGAAACCGTACCAGCCCGTGCATGCGTAATGCCGGAAAGAGCGACATTATTGGCAGAAACAAAGCCGCCAGCATCAACCCACAGACCTGTTGCCGAAGCACCGTTAGAAAGCACCAGAGTGCCTTTGACTTCGCCGTTCAGAACAGAGCCACCGGCTGAGACAACCGTGTTCCCGCTGTAGCTGCCATCCTGTCCGCCCTGAAGCAGACCACCGCTTTTAACAGCAGTATTCCGTATATCTCCGCCATTATCGACGTAGGCAGACGCTCCGCTTCCAATGGTAATGTCAGACGCTGACCCGGTGCTTGCATCCAGCTTTGTGCCAGAAGCCAGGGTGCCGCCAGATACAGTTCCGCGGTCAGTAATAAGGCCGGACAGCGTTACGCCTGAACCACCACTTAGGGTTGTACCAGAAGCAACAGTTGCATTCACCAGCGTTGCGCCGGATTCAGCAATCACTGTCGCTGCAAAGCCACCATCGACAGCCAGAGAAACATTGCTAACGGTAGCACCCTGCGAAACAGTAGCCTGCGCCCAGCCTGTCACAGAAAGACCGTTTACAGACGCACCGCCAGAGATTTGGGCAAATGCGTAAGCTGCAGAATGCGTATTATTGTTGCTGATCACAAAATTACTAATCGTGGCACCGCTATTAACATTAATAGCCCCGCCACTCAGATAAAGGCCGCTGACATTTGCACCAGCATTTATCGAAAGCGCACCACCGCCAACTGTAGCAGCATTTACGAGATCATAGGCTGTCCCGTTAATCTGCCCATTTCCGGCCCCATAAAGATAAACCGATGAGATAACGCCACCAGCATCTTCAGCCATATTTGCTGAAGTGACCGTAATATTCTTGGCAACACCATTGGCCTGAATAATGAATTGGCCCGTTGTGCCAATTGTTGAGGATGTTAGGGTGCCGCCACCCTGAACCCATACATCGTTAGTGCCAGTTACATTCAGACCTGTGGAGGTCACTCCTGAACTGACAGTAACAGTGCTACTCACATTTGTTGTCATTTGTTACCCCTTACGCTGTCGCTACGCGCGAACTGGAAGTTTTTTGGCGTTTATCGGGCGAGGCGTGACATTTCGCATGACCTGAAAACCGCCCGTAAATGTCGAGCGCCGGTTGCTGCACACCCAACGAGATGCTCGACATATTTTTTAGAAAAACCGCAGAAAACTGCCCTGCTGCCTCATTGAAAAATGATGCAGCGTTTCGCCAATCATCAAGCAAGAAATGTCTGGAATATAAATCGGAAGAATATCTCTTTCCCGAGCAAGCCAGTTCAGACGCTAATGAAACAGGCACACCCGGAAAAGCATGAGGCGCATGCCCCCTTGCGATGAGAAAAAACACAAAAAAAACAGACCGAAAAAACGGACTATCCTGAATGTCATATGGAGGTTGGGCACTTACAAAGTTACCCATAGACCATATTAATTCAGACATTATTTAACATCGCAAAAGTAAAAAAACACTGCTCCACATGCCAAATTCATATCCTCAAACCTTTCTTAGCGACCGCAACTAAATACTAAAAGTTAATATGGAACTATCAAATGGTTAATACCAAGTTAATCCATAAAACCTTTGCCTATTGACAGACACTATATGGTTGTTTCTCATAAGAAAACATGCACTGTTGCAAAATGAATTTGCATTTACGCAAAATGGGGCGGATTAATACATTGGTTGTTAATGATAAATCTTCTTCTAGCCCATCAGAGCGGGAGATCTTTCTGAGCTTTTGCCGACATGGAAGCCTGAGTGGTGCGGCAGAGGAACTGAGCGTTTATGCGTCTACTGTTTCCCGCAGCATCGGTAATCTTGAAAAGAAACTGAATGTTTCTTTAGTTAAAAAAATAGGAAATAAACTTTTCCTGACTGAAATAGGAGAAAAGTACTACGAGAATATAAATAAATCTTTCTCAGATATAATATCGTATGAGAAAAAAATTGGTGAATATGCCTTTGATGAAATTACCGTAATAACCAGTGATTTTTTCCTTGATGCGTGGGTTTCCAACTGCATCAGCGAATTCATGAAAGAAAATAAGGCTGTCAGAGTTAAGGTGTTCAGTGATGATACCCTGACCAGAAATAATCCGACAGATAACGTCATTTTTGTTGGTTTTGCCAGAAACAACAAAAGTGCTGAAAATATGATCTTGAAAAACATCACCAAAACGTCAGTTGGTTTTTACACAACCACAAAGAATAAATCTATTTCTCGTGAAAAAACTTACTCAATCTCTGAAATAATGGATATGAAAACGATAGAGCTTGATACAAAAAAACATAAATATCTGACAACTCACAGCGGAAAAAAAAGCTACGACTTTCACAATTCATTTATTGTTGTTGATTCACTCGCCATGTGTCTTGAACAGGGCGTGCGCTTCAACTGCGTCTTTGTCTCCTGTGAAAGTGTTTCAAAAAATGCTGTTGAAGAGGGTGTCATTTACAAATTAAAAACAAGCGAAGAACTTGATCCTATCTACATAGACGTCATCTACACCGAAAACCTCAAGAAAAATCCAAAAATACAGGAATTTATCAACAAAATTCATACTGTTGGAATGCAGTTTTATAATGGCGGTGGAAACTTCCAGTAAGTCATTAACCCACACCCATTTGTATTTGATCAAAGCGGGGAAAAAGCCTGTTTCTTAAAACATAAGCTTTCCCTGTAAACTCTCTCCGCCACACCAAAGCGGCTTATTCTCCCAACCAGTAAGCAAGTTGATATCTGGAATATCCGCCCTGATTTTTTGCAGTAGATAACAACAACAGAACTGTGCGACTTTATGTTTCGCACTATTCGATCATGAAAACTCTTAAACTATTGTTCTTTTTTTAGTGTCAGCGGCAAGCCAGCTGCGACAAAAAGAACATGCGTTACCTTTGCTGCAATCCTCTGGTGCAAAAAGCCCGCTTCATCACGGAAACGGCGTGCCAGTCTGTTTTCTGGCACAATCCCTAACCCCACTTCGTTTCCGACCAAAACTGTCGGGGCAGTCCGTGCCGCAAGAGCCCTTAACAAGCCATCCGTTGCTGACGGGATGTCGTGGTCTTCAAGCAGCAGATTGGTCAGCCACAAGGTCAGGCAATCCAGAAGCAGGGGACTAGTCGCATAGCGCGTCAAGATAGCAGCCACGTCTATCGGCTCTTCCACTGTCTGCCACCCGGTAGGGCGGCTGGTTTGGTGGTGTTCAATCCGTGACTGCATTTCAGAATCGTATGCCCGCCCCGTTGCCAGATAAATCCACGGACCGGGGGCGGCCATAATAAGCGATTCTGCATGACGACTCTTGCCCGAACGCGCTCCCCCCAGAACCAGAGTGGCAGAGCGAAATCCAGCCGCTTCATAATCAGGCTGGTTGATTACGTGTGTGCCCGATAATGTGGCGTGTCCTTTTTCTGCGGCTTGGCCGTCATGCTTTGTCTGGAAAGTGGATGCGTTAGGGCCGTCGGTCTTCATGTGCTCTCTGCCTTTCTGCTTCCCTTGGCAGAAGGCGCATAACAAACAAATTTGGAACCATGCCACCTCTTTCTCCCGTCAACCGCCCTCTGTTCCCTGACCTTTCAAGCCTGCGGACGGCCTGCCAGACGCTGTCCTCCCCTGACACAACCAGCCAACAAGCCATCTCTGACCGCGACGCGACCCTTACCAAACCACCGGGCAGTCTGGGGGATCTGGAGGTTCTGGCGGCATGGCTTGGTGCATGGCAGCATCGAGCATCGCCAAAATTAGATCGTGTAGTCAGTCTGGTTTTTGCTGGGAATCATGGGGTGGTGGCTCAGGGTGTTTCCCCTTGGCCGCAAGATGTGACCGCACAAATGGTGCTGAACTTTCAAAATGGTGGTGCGGCTATTAATCAGCTTGCCCGGGTGGCACAGGCAGAATTGACGGTTGTGGCCGTTCATAATCTTGAGCCAACGGCAGATTTTACTAATCAGGCCGCCATGACCGACTCTGCTTTTCTTGATGCCGTATCAGTCGGGTATGCCTCCGTCCCCGACAACTGTGATCTGCTGTGCCTGGGCGAAATGGGAATCGGCAACACCACAGCCGCGGCCGCACTGGCCGCAGCCCTGTTTGGCGGTGAAGCGTCCCTATGGACGGGAAGAGGCACAGGTCTGGATGATGCTGGCGTGCGCCACAAAGCACAAGTGATTGAGAGTGCGCTGAAACACCATGCCGCCCTTCTGTCCGACCCATTAGCGATTGCCCAAGCTTTGGGCGGTTACGAACTGGCCGCCATGCTGGGGGCCACTTTGGCTGCGCGCCATAAACGCGTCCCTGTTTTGCTAGACGGTTTTGTCTGCACGGCGGCTGTCGCCCCCTTGGCCAAACTGGCCCCGCAGGCGCTAGCACACACATGGCTTTCGCATTGCTCGGCCGAGGCTGGGCATGCCCGTTTGGCACAGGCCCTCTCTCTAAAGCCCCTACTCGCTCTGGGCTTGCGCTTAGGGGAGGCATCAGGGGCAACGCTTGCGGTTCCGATCGTCCGGGCCGCCCTCGCCTGCCACACAGGAATGGCTACTTTTCAACAGGCTGCTGTTTCAGAACGAGCATGAGTTCTGCCTCGCCCTCCGCAGACACTGTCTTCAGCCGAGTTCGGCAGGATCTGGCCTGCGGGATAAGTTTGCTGACCCGGGTTCCCGTAGGCTGGCTTCTGACCCGCAAGCAAAAAGACGCCACGGCCCCGTGGCCTTTGGCCCGTTCAATCTGGTGCTGGCCAATAGTCGGTGCCGCCATCGGCGCGCTGACGGGTGGCTTTCTCTCTTTAATGGAGGCGCTCTCTATCGCGCCCCTTCCCGCCGCCGGGGTGGCGTTGGCTGCGCAGGGAGTGATTACTGGCGCGTTTCATGAAGATGGTTTGGCCGATATGGCCGACAGCTATGGTGCCCAGACGCGCGAACGTAAGCTGGACATAATGCGGGATAGCCGCATCGGGAGTTACGGCGTGCTGGCCCTGTGCCTGAGCATCCTCATCCGGGCCGGGGCTATGGCAGCTTTCCCGGCTGTCTTTCTTATTCCCATTCTGGCTGTATCAGCGTGTGTTTCCCGCGCCGCAATGCTGTGGTTGCCACGCCTGCTGCCCGCTGCCCGGCCCGATGGCGTTGCCCGCGCTTTGTTCCCCCTGCCCCGCATGCCGTTTGTCGGCGCACAACTGGTGACCATTGCCATAACGCTCGGCAGTCTAGTGTGCGCGACCTTTTATAGAGAAGGGCCTGATAGGCTCCATCATGCCCTGATGGTCGGCTGTGTCGTCTGGATCAGTGCGGGGCTGGGGGCTGCCTTGGTCAGTTTTTCGGCGCGCAGACAACTTGGCGGCTACACAGGCGATGTTCTGGGGACCAGCGTAAGTGTGGCGGAGTGTCTTGTTCTGGCAACCCTGACAGCCTTCTTTCAGAATTGACAGCCTAGCCATCAGTCGCCACCATAAAGCGTCCTGTTTTGGGGAAGCTGGTGAAAATCCGGCACGGTCGCGCCACTGTAATCTGGTGCAGGAGCACACATTCTCCTGTCAGCAGAAAGTCAGACCTCCGAGACTATTTATTCCACCGCGGAACGCGTTTTTTACCAGCGGAGTTTTGAGACCATGATGCATTCCCCCAAAAATCAGGCCCGTGCTGTGGCTCTACCCGCGCCTGTGGCTATTCCTGTGCAGGCTTTGCTTCCTTGGGCAGCTTTTGGATTGTTGCTCTCGCTCGTGCTGCTGTATTTCGTGGGGGCAGAACAAGGGGCAGTATCTCTGATTTCCGGCCAGCAAGTGCATGAATTTGTGCATGATGGTCGGCACCTGCTCGGCTTTCCCTGCCACTGATTTTTCGCCACAGACATGATTGTTGGCCGGTTACTGGCCCGAGGCATGCTGGCAGGCTGTGCCGCCGCAGCCTTGGCGTTTCTGTTCGCCCGTATTTTTGGTGAACCCCAAGTCGCACTCGCCATCGCTTTTGAAGCCGCACGTCATGCAGGGGATGTCTCACACGCTCATCATGCAGCCGAGCCCGAACTGGTCAGTCGAACCGTGCAAGCTGGGTACGGCCTGCTGACAGCGGTTGTGCTGTATGGCACCGCATTTGGAGGGATCTTCGCGCTGGCCTTTTCCTATGCCTATGGTCGCCTGAATACATGGTCTCCACGGGCATTGGCTTTGCTGCTGGCCGGGGCGGGTTTTCTGACGTTTGTTCTAGTGCCAGACCTGAAATATCCCCCTAACCCGCCTGCAGTAGGTGTGCCTGCCACGTTAGCGTTTCGCACCATGACATATTTTGTCATGATCGGACTGTCTGTTTCCGTGGCCGCCATTGCAACACTGATCGCCCAGAAAATCACCCAGTTGCGCAATGCCTGGACGGGAACGCTGTGTGGCGCAGGGATTTTCATTACCCTGATCGCACTGGTGCAGTTTGGCCTGCCGGACGTGAACGAAGTGCCTGAAGGTTTTCCAGCCTTGGTTCTCTGGCGCTTCCGCGAGGCATCAATCGGGATGCAGCTTGTATTATGGAGCACAATGGGGTTGCTCTTCGGGGTGCTGGCTACACGGGTTCTGACTGAACAGTCCTCTAGCGCTCGTCGGTAAAGAGAGCCCCCAACCGCCTTACCCGCCACTGCCCGGCATGCCGGGTAAACAGGCTGACTGTCCCCTCGTCCAAGTCCAAGCGGTGGCTTATCTGGCTTCCGGCTTGAAGCACATGAGCGGCGATTGCTTTTATAACTGCGGGGCGAGCCAACAGTACTCCGCAGTCATTCCAGCCGGAGACCCAGTCAGAAACACGCGCCTGAAAAACATTCAGGCTTTCTCCCATTGAGGGAGAAAAGTCAGGCTGCTGCAAAAACTGTGCAAGATCTTCAGCTGGCAGATCACTGAGCTTCTGTCCGCACCAAGCGCCATAATTTCGATCCTGTAGGGCGGGTTCGGGTTGCCAGAGAGATGGCTTTTGCTTCTCGCTATCCGCTGCCTGCGGACAGTCTAAGACTACATCCGGGGCAATCAGAAGTTTTGCGCCAACCCGATTTTTGTGCCTAAGCCACTGCGTGAATGCTGGGGTGGAAAGGTAGAAACCCTTTGCCTTAGCTGTCGGAAAACGGGCCTGCTTCACGTCAGCTGGTAGAAAAGCCGCAACACACCAAAGCTGCAAAGAGTGGGAACGTTCTGGAGTCACACCATCGCCTGACAGCACAGCCTTAGTCACGGTCTCTGCTTTCGATATCCGGCGTCCGTGATTGCCAGTGAGCCAGAGCGTTTTCCAATCTTGCCCAGGCGACATCGTTACCCGGCAGTCCGATGCGCAAGCGCCCCGGTTGATCTGAAAATATGCGTGTCACGATGCCATGCTGGCACAAATGACGCCAAAGATCTGCGGCATATACTGTATTCACCAGAGTAAACAGGGATGCCTCCCCAACACAGGATAATCCCGCAGCATCAAGCACCCGCAAAAGCCGCGTATGGGCATGGAATACCTGCTGACGGACCTGCTGACACCATACTGTATCCTGCAAAGCCTGCTGGCCGACAGCCAGACCGATACTTCCCACCGGCCAACTGCCCAGTGCTGCACGGAAACGCGCGGTAAAATCACCATCCGCCAGCAGAAAGCCTAATCTTACGCCGGGAAGACCATAGGTTTTTCCGAAAGAGCGGAGAATAATCAAGGCAGGGTGCGGCAGCAGATGCGTCACAGAGTCTTCACAGAAATCCGCAAAAGCTTCGTCCACCACCAAGTATGAGCCATGACTGGCACAGACATCAGCCAGATCAGTAAGCCATGCGGCTGAAAGAAGCCGACCATCCGGATTATTCGGATTACATACCACGCACACCGTGCCCCTGTGCGTGGCCGCAGCGTGTAAATCATCAGGGTTCTGCACCTGCGTTAAAGGCACGTTGTTCCCCTGCCACGCCTGCGCATGGCCAGAATAAGTCGGCCCCAACAGACAGACCCGCTGGGCTGGGAGGATGAACGGCAGGAGCGCAATCAGGCTTTGACTCCCCGCACCACTGACCACCATGTCAGGGCTGCTGACGCCATAAGCCTGGGCCGCAGCCTGTCTTAGCCCCCATTCCTCGTCTCTTTCTGGCAGCCGGGTGAAGATATCGGCCTCTGGCGCGGTAAAGGGATACGCGAAGGGGCTGATGCCTGTGGAAAGGTCAATATACGGCGCGGAAGCGTTGGGGAAATGCTGCATGACAGCCCGCACCTGCCCTCCATGCGTTGGCAGATGAGGCATGGCCACTGGCTGCGTTGGCATGATAGATGAGTGCGCATGATCCTGTGGCCCATTAACCGGCACAGGGTTCTGGGGCTGCCTGTCATTCTGGTTGAATGGTTGCCCGTGCACTCTGCTTTCATCCGGCCTGAAACGTGAGCCCCCAGCCCGCATGCTTTTTTTCCCTTTGTTCATTACCCTTCCCGTTGCAGCCGCAGCCGCCATTCTGGAAGGATTATGGGGCTTTCCTGTCGCCCTGCTGAAAACGATTGGCCATCCTGTCATGTGGATTGGTGCCTTGATAGACAGGCTGGACACAACCCTCAACCGACCAGAGCACACAGAGCATGCACGTCGGCTTCTGGGGCTGATCGCACTCCTGCTGATTATTCTCATTCCGTTGGTCTTTACCAACGTGCTTCTGCACATTGGCTATGCGCTTCTGCCCGGTTCGGTCATGATTGGTGTGCAGGCCGTTCTGACTACTGCGTTTATCGCCCAGAAATCTTTATGGACGCATGTCCGGGCCGTAGGCATCGGGTTACGACGCAATGGTCTGGCAGGCGGCAGACAGGCGGTCAGTCAGATTGTGGGGCGTGATACCAGCGTACTGGATGAAGCCGGCATTGTGCGGGCAGCACTGGAAAGTCTGGCTGAAAATTTTTCAGACGGTGTTGTAGCCCCCTTGTTCTGGGCCGCTTTGTTCGGGTTGCCCGGTGCGGTCTTTTATAAAGCCGTCAATACAGCAGACAGCATGATCGGCCACCTGACACCACGCCACGCGGCCTTCGGCATGGCAGCTGCCAAGCTGGATGACCTGATTAATCTACCAGCATCCCGCTTGGCCGCCTTCTGTCTGATCTGCGCAGCCCCGTCTGCAACCCGCAGACAGGCCAGAAATGCGGTGGGCAGAGACGCCGCTGCCCATCGCTCACCCAACGCAGGGTGGCCGGAAGCCGCTATGGCGGGGGCTCTTGGCCTCCGGTTAGCTGGGCCACGCATATATTCCGGTGTCACAGTTGACGATGCGTGGATGGGGGATGGCACGCCTGACGCGACCATTGAAGACCTTGATCGCGGGCTGGTGTTATACAGGCGCGCATGTGGACTGCTGATGGCCCTGTTGCTGACAGCATCGGTTCTGGCCATGATTGAAGCATGACCCAACCCCAGTTTGACCGCACCTTTTGCACACAGCTTGATGCCCTTTTTACGTGGCGAAGGGATGTGCGGCATTTTCAGAAAATGCCCGTACCAGAAGGGATTCTGGACTCTCTGCTGCACACCGCCTGCCTGGCCCCTTCCGTTGGGCTAAGTGAACCATGGCGGTTTGTCAGGGTTGAAAGCGCAGACCGCCGTGCGGCCATACGGCATAATTTTGCACGATGTAATCAGGCCGCGCTGGAGGGTCATGATGGCGGCGATGCCCAGCGGTACGCCTCTTTAAAGCTTGCCGGGCTAGATGATGCCCCGCATCAGATTGCTGTCTTTTGTGACACCAACCCCACACAGGGGCGCGGGTTAGGCCGGGCGACCATGCCGGAAACAACACTCTGGTCGGCCGTCATGGCTATTCACACATTCTGGCTGGCCGCTGCTGCACGCGGCATAGGGGTTGGCTGGGTGTCTATTCTGAACCCACAGGAAGCAGCCAGCACGTTATGCCTTGATCCTGACTGGTCTTTTCTGGCCTATCTGTGCGTGGGGTATCCGCAGCAGCAGAGAGACACCCCTGAACTTCAAGAAAAAGGGTGGGAACAAAGAAACCCCGACCGACGAAAATGGATTATGCGATAAGGCCAGTAGATTTCACATTTTTTCTGTATATTTTTTAATAAAATTATCATTCTTTCGCAATTCATTTGGTAAAAATGGTGCTGTAACACGCGTTTTTAGAATAAAATAAAACAATAAATAATATTTTAAATTTGCCTTTCCTATATAACAAACTCTGCAAAATTCAGTATGACTGCCCATATTGAATTTTTGTTATAATTAACATTCAGTAACCAATGATGTGAATCAATGCTCCCGCAGCAAAAATCCGCTGTGAATAGCACCATTCTCACACCAGATACTGACGATGCGGGAAGGAAAAGGCGTGACACCTGTCACTTTTGACAGTTTGGTAAACAGAAAAACCCTGCCTACCAAACTCCTGATTGGTTCATTCTTTTTCTGTCTTTTTAACGAACCCTTCTCTGCCTTTGCTGATGATGCGCAGGAACTTGCTCTCATTAAAGCGCAGATGCGTAAACTGGCAGCACAGGTTGAAGCCATTGAGCACCGTCAGGCGCTTAAAAAACCGCATAACACCACAGCACGTTCGGCCCGTAGTGCCCAGTCACTCAGCCGCACCACACAAACAGCCACAGCAACAGTGCCGCAACATCTGGTTTCAGATGCCCCTGCCGACCCGTCCATTCGCTTTTCAGCCGACCCGAACCCACAGAACGTTGCCTCCGCAGCGCCTTTTCGGTCGCATAATGCAGGCGGTATGCCACTGGGTTTCCAGTGGCTTCCTGAACAGTCTGTCTCCGACAAATCACGCTCCAGTATTGATTTATCGTCATCAAGCCCACAAGCCATTACCCAGACGGCGGTTGACCATCTTCCCCCCATTTTCAGCATTGGCGGAATCTCGGTCCGTTTGGGGGGATTTGTTGAACTGTCAAACATCTGGCGCGATTCAAACATGACCGCCGGGCCCGCTACGGCGTGGGGCAGTTTTCCCTACGCCAACAACCCCGACCATGGTCTGAGCGAGGAGCGTCTGTCTGCGCAGCTTTCGCGTACATCCATCCTGATGGAAGCCAACCCCTCAAAATCCATCCGGCTGCAAGCCTACGTTGAAACAGATTTTGGTGGCGCGGCGGGGACTGCCAACAGTGTGCAGATCAGCGGCTACACCCCCCGTATGCGACAGGGCTATTTTACCTTCACGCAGAAAGACTGGGGATTTCATCTGCTTATGGGACAGGCATGGAGCCTTGTTACCAACTATGCAAAAGGCATCCTGCCGCGGCAGGAGCAACTTCCTGCCGTAACAGATAACAACCAAATTCCCGGTATTGCCTTTACCCGTGTTCCGCAAATCAGGATTGGGAAAGATTGGGGACAGAAATACTGGCTGGGTCTGTCGCTGGAAGACCCGCAGGCAACGGTTGCCTTTTCCTCCGCCCTGTCATCCGGGGGGACGCTTCCTGCCGGTTATGGGCAAACGGCCGGGGCCAAAGTCTATTATCAGGATTCAGGGGGCGTTCTTCTGAACAACTCCACCCATTATACGTATAATCCTGCGCCTGATATTGTTCTAAAAAGCGCAGTTGACACCAATTACGGCCATTATGAAGTGTTTGGTCTGGCCCGCTGGTTCCGCTCGCTGAGTGTTTTGCCGGGAGAAACGAAAAGCACAAAAACCACCCATTTCGGGGGCGGAGTTGGCGCGGGCATGACAACGCCGCTCGGCACAAACAAATTACAGCTTGCTGGCAATATTCTCGCGGGTCAGGGCGTGGGGCGGTATGGCCCGTCCCTGTTACCAGACACCACGCTGAACAGCCGTGGCCAGCTTTCGCCCGTGCCAGAAATTATCGGGTCTCTTGGCCTGATTGGCCACCCGACATCGTCCGTGCTGCTTTACACTTATGGGGGTGTCGAAACCGCCAGCCGCCGCCGTTATATTGGTGCAGACGGCCACCAATATGGATACGGCGTAACCGACCTTGACCTCGGCGGATGCGATATTGAATTCGGCACCTGTAGCGCACAGACCCGTACTCTGGCGTCACTAACCGCAGGCGGATGGTGGCACTTCATGCAGGGCCACTACGGCAGCGTCATGGCCGGGCTGCAATACACCTATATCCGGAAGTTTGCCTTCAGGGGCAATGATGGCAACGGCAACAGTGTGTACCCCACAACAGCGGGCAACACCGTTTACGTCACCTTCCGATATTTTCCTTTCCAATAAAATGGAAAAACAGGTTTATCCAACAGGGAGAAAGAAATCATGTCTTACACTGTAGGTACTTACCTTGCGGAACGACTTTCCCAAATTGGGTTGAAACACCACTTTGCCGTAGCCGGTGACTATAACCTTGTGCTGCTTGACCAGCTTTTGCTGAACAAGGACTGCGAGCAAGTTTACTGCTGTAACGAACTGAACTGCGGTTTTTCCGCTGAAGGCTACGCCCGCGCCAATGGTGCGGCAGCCGCTGTTGTCACATTCAATGTGGGTGCCTTTTCTGCCCTGAACGCCATTGGTGGTGCCTATGCAGAAAACCTGCCTGTTATTCTTATCTCTGGCGCACCGAATTCCAACGACTATGGAAGCGGTCATATCCTGCACCACACTATTGGTGTGCCAGATTATGGATACCAGCTTGAAATTGCAAAGAAGCTGACCTGTGCGGCTGTTTCAATTACAAGTGCTGAGGACGCACCTGAAAAAATTGATCACGCCATCCGCACCGCACTACGTGAAAAAAAGCCTGCTTACATTGAAATTTCCTGCAATGTTTCTGCACAACCCTGTGCAGCCCCCGGCCCAATCAGCGCGGTACTTGATGCACAGCCATCAAACAAAGAGACGCTGAAAGCAGCCGTTGCCGCTGTTGCTGACTTCATTGAAAAGCATGAAAAACCCGCCATTCTGATTGGCAGCCGCCTGCGCGCTGCCGGGGCAGAAGACGCCGCCATCGAACTGGCAGATGCGCTTGGCTGTGTCGTGGCAACCATGGCTGCTGCCAAAAGCTTTTTCCCGGAAGATCATCCCGGCTATGTTGGTACTTACTGGGGCAGCGCCAGCACCCCCGGTGTGAATGATATTTTCAACTGGACTGATAGTATTCTGGCCCTGGCACCAATTTTTAATGACTATTCCACCGAAGGCTGGACCGCGTGGCCCAAAGGCCCAAATGTGGCTGTTCTTGATAAAAACATTACCAAACTGCACGGCTATTCGTTTGATAATCTCCACTTGAAAGAATTGCTTGAAGCATTGGCAGAGCATTTCAAGAACAAGCCCAAAAAAGACGCCACGCTTACACAGTACAAGCGCGTCCACACGGGCACATCGAGCGAAACAGTGGGCAGTGGTGATGACAAACTAACACGCGCCGATATTCAGCACACACTTCAAACACTGGTCACACCAGAAACCACTATTCTGGGTGAGACGGGTGATTCCTGGTTCAATGTGGTGCGTACCAAACTGCCAAAGGGTGCACGCGTTGAATTCGAAATGCAGTGGGGTCATATCGGCTGGTCTGTACCTGCCGCGTTTGGCTACGCTGTCGGCGCGCCAGAACGACGCACCATTCTGATGGTTGGGGACGGGTCATTCCAGCTAACAGCACAGGAAGTTGCCCAGATGACGCGCCGCAAGCTGCCCGTCATTATCTTCCTCATCAACAATGCCGGGTATACCATTGAAGTCGAAATTCATGATGGCCCTTACAACAACATCAAAAACTGGGATTATGCAGCCGTCGTCAACGCCTTTAATGCAGAAGACGGCAAAGGCATTGGTCTACGCGCAACAACCGCGGGTGAGCTGGCTGACGCCGTAAAGGTCGCGTTGGACAACAAAGAAGGCCCAACGCTGATTGAATGTGTCATTCCGCGTGATGACTGCACGTCTGAACTGATTTCCTGGGGCCGCCATGTGGCCACAGCAAACGCGCGTCCGCCTGCAAAATAACTTAACCTGTTTTCTTCCCTGACACTTAAAAATGCAGGGAAGAAATTCCTGAAAATACCGGAATTATTCATGTCGGCTTCAAAAACGACCAACACGACACCGTTGCCGAATACCGCACAGGCTGGTCAGCCTCAGAAAATTCAGCCGCTTTATGTGTTGGCGTGGTTTTTATGTGCGCTATTCTATTTTTATCAATATGCCATCCGCTCTGCCCCCGGCATTATGCAGGATGAACTGACACAGGCATGGGGCAACAGCCATCTGGGGCTGATGATTGCGTCCTATTACATTGTGTATGCTCTGGCCGCATTGGCTGTCGGCGTCCTGCTTGACCGCTACGGTGCCCATGCCACCATGCCCATGGGTATTGCCATTACCAGTGTCGGCTGCCTGATTTTTGCACAAGGCAGTGTAGCCGCAGGGATTGGCGGCTATGTGATTCAGGCGCTGGGTGCAATCTGTGCTTTTGTAGGGTCATCTTACGTTGCGGCCCGCTACCTGCCTGCACGCACGCTGGCTCTGTTTGTTGGCCTGACACAGTGTCTGGGTATGGCTGGGGCTGCTTTTGGTTCCAAACCCACCCGTATTCTGATTGACCCCAACGGGTCATTCCATATTCCGTGGCAGACGGTCTGGCTGGGCTTTGGTGTTATTGGCGTGTGTCTGGCCATTGCAACATGGCTTGTGATGCCGCGCGATTCAGGTGACAGCGCAGCCCATCACGGTCATTTTTCAGTTGCCAACCTGCTAAAGCCGTTCCGCATTATTTTCAGCAATCCGCAAAGCTGGTACGCTGGCATTATTGGGGGGCTGCTGTTTGTACCCACCACCATTGGGGCTCTAGGTTGGGGTGCGTCCATGTTGAACAAGGGCGAGCATGTCAGCATGGCATTTGCGGCATCTGACGTGTCTATGGTGCCCATTGGCTGGGTTATTGGCTGCCCGCTGCTAGGGTGGGTTTCTGACAAAATCGGCCTGCGTAAGCCGGTGTTGATTGGCGGGGCTGTTGTTCTGCTGGCTGCGTCACTGTGCGCACTGTATGTGAGGTGGTCCCGTCCGTTCGGACAGTTTTGCGGGCTTGATAAGCTATACCCGGTTGTTGTTATGCCGCCCTTCTGACGGCGTTGCTGTTGGCCATCTGGTCCGGGGTTAACCCCGGACCAGATGGCGTCGGCACGTCATGATACGCCTCATCGGGCGTTCGTCCAGCCAGCGCCGTATGCGGACGCCTTTCGTTATAATGGGCGATCCATCTGCCAAGCCCGGCCCTCAGCTCTGATCCGGTCTCGAACGCGTACAGGTAGACGCATTCGTATTTCAGCGACCGCCACAGACGCTCGATGAACACGTTGTCCAGCCAGCGACCGCGCCCATCCATGCTGATGCGGATCTGACGCTCTTCCAGTATCCCGCTGAAACGGGGTGTCGTAAATTGCGACCCCTGGTCAGTATTGAAAATGTCCGGGGCGCCATAGCGCATGAGGGCATCCTGTAGCGCCTCGATACAGAACTCCACGTCCATCGTGTTCGACAGACGCCAGGACAGGACCTTGCGCGTGAACCAGTCCATGATCGCCACGAGATAGAGAAATCCCCGTTTCATGGGAATATATGTGATATCGGAACACCA
>JAEIHY010019775.1:0-17146 GCA_018904565.1 Drosophila tsacasi
TGATTCTGTGGGGGTATGCAGATCACAGCATCTAATCCTCAAAATATTATTCTTGGCGCAGCAACTAGTCGAACAAGCGCAGATGATGTCGCTAGAATTGTTGCACTGAGAGAAGCGGGGCTTTCTTTGCGGCAGATAGGGTCGCAAACGGGGAGATGCATGGAGGGTGTGCGGCAGGTTCTGATCCGCGTTCGTGACGCCAAGAAAGGGCTGCCGGCTGCAGGAATCGTAAGCCAAGACGAAAATATCGAAGTTGACCTACTTGCCAGCCGAAGGGAGCCAATGAAAGCTGGGCACCCCATTGCGGTTAATGCAATTTGGAGAGGTCTGCAAAAATGGCGATTTGCGAGTTGAGTTTGGTCTCTGAATGACCTTGCCCCGAACAGCCATGAAGAAATTGCTAGCCAGCGTGAAAGAGCGAGGCTGGATCGCCACCCGGACAAACGGCGGGCACGTCAAATGGCAGCATGACAGCGGCGCTTTCCTGTTCGGATCAGCAACACCCAGCGACAGCAGAGCAATCAAAAATCTAATGGCGCAGATGAAGCGCGTGGAGATGCGAGCATGACCAAGACCATCAGACGCGCTCAGGATAATGGGCCTACGCCAGAACGGGCGGGGAAGTCAGTTTTTAAAATTGTCCCAGGACGGCCCGCCAAAGAGCAGACGGTTGTTGACGCTATGTTAGCGGCTGGTGACATCACTCAGGACGCAGCCAATGCTGCTGACCGGTGGTTTCGTGTCTGGCAATTTGCCTACAATGGTTACAAAGAATTCCCGGAAGGTCACATTCAAAACACTGAAATCAAGCACGATGATCTTTCGTGGCTGATGACGCGGGCAGATGCCGTAGGAGAACTTTACGACGTGCGTAAAGCGCTTGGGATTTGCTCAGAGACCAGGCTGCGCTCAATGCTTGTCGAAAAACTGTCATTCCGCAAGATAGGGGAGTTCATGTTCCCTCGCGTTTCGACAGATCTAGCAAGGAAGAAGATCGCAGCACAGTGCGCGTTTTTACTTGAACAACTGTCAGAATACTATCTGACCATAGATCGCCAGCGCCGACGTGAAAAAGAGACTTGTACCCCGGTACCCTTTACTGTAGGGTAAACATTATCGTCGCAAGACGTGTGTTTATAAGCCGCCGCTGAGCGGCTTTTTTCGTTTTTGGACAATCAATGCACACTGGCACCGTCATTCGCTTTAAGCGTTATGACGCGGTTTGCATTGGTAGTCTTCACGGAGTTTCATACGTGTGTCGCGTAATTGCGACAACTGAAGCTACATGGCATCGCGCAGATGTGCCTTTGTCGATGGTTGAATGTGCTGATGCCGGTTTGCGCCCTGATGTGCGCATCCGGTGTTGGCCTAAAGCAACTGCCGGTGGTGTTGCCATAGGTCGGTTGTCTGGTGTGGCTACAGCGCGGGTCATTGCAGCAGTTAAGCGTGAGGCAGGGATGCGAGCTTTTGAGGATGGGTGGAGTTTAGGTTGTGGCAGGGTGCAAAAAGCCAGACCTTAAAATCGTCCGTGTGGATATTGCTTCGGTGTGGGAAGAAATTCTCTCGAAGCTGGAAGAGGGCCTGACGCTTCGCCAGTTATGCGAAGAGCCGGGGATGCCATGCTGGTCCGGGTTGAGGAAATTTATCAGAGCTGAACCGGAGCGAGTGACACAATACGCGCACGCGCGCGCGATTGGGGCGGAAGCCCTTGAGGACGAACTGCTTCATGCGGCTCGATCTGCAGGCCCCGAAGATGCGAACGCGCGCCGCCTGCAAGTTGACGCCCTCAAGTGGGTCATGTCCAAGCGTGCACCCAAAGTCTATGGCGACAAGATCACGCAGGAACACACGGGAGAGGGGGGCGGCCCCATCAAGTTCACCGCCGTGCGCCGTATCATCGTGGACCCAGCCAAGTCTGAGTAAATGACCGCCCTAGATATTCCGACCGCCCGCGTGTTTGAGCCACTATTGGCTCCAAGCCGGTACAAGGGTGCATACGGCGGCCGAGGGTCGGGGAAGTCGCACTTCTTCGGTGAGAACATTGTTGAGGAACACCTCAGCATACCAGGTCATCGCACGGTTTGTATTCGTGAGGTGCAGAAATCAATTGAGCGTTCTTCCAAGCAGTTGATTGTAGACAAGATCAACAAGTTTGGACTGAACAGCCTGTTCGATGTGCAGGACCAGCTCATCAAGACGCCCGGCGATGGCCTGATCATCTTTCAGGGCATGCAGAACCACACAGCGGACAGCATTAAGTCTCTGGAAGGGTTTGACCGCGCATGGATTGAAGAGGCGCAGTCTATCAGCGCATATTCGTGGCGCATGCTGCGACCGACCATGCGTAAGGCAGGATCGGAGATATGGGCGAGCTGGAACCCCGCCAGCCCAGAAGACCCGATCGATGACTTCTTTCGTGGCCCCGGCTCTGACCGAGCCGACCTTGTTGCGGTTCGGGCCAACTGGTCCGATAATCCGTGGTTCAATGATGGCACGCTCCCCACAGAGCGCGTCGAGGATCTGAGGGCGCGACCAGACGAATATGGGCATATCTGGGAAGGTGATTACGTCACCATCTCGGATGCCATCATCTTCCGGAACCGTGTGTCTGTAGAGGAATTTCGCTCTCCGGAAGAAGCTCGGTTCTATTACGGTGTTGACTGGGGCTTTGCGAAAGATCCGACCGCTGCGGTTCGGTGCTTTATTCAGGACGAGTGCCTGTTCATTGATTATGAAGCGGGCGGCGTGGGTGTGGAGCTGGATGACACGCCCGCTCTGCTTGAAGAAATCCCCGGCGCGTATCGCTGGCCGTGGAAGGCGGATGGCGCCCGGCCTGAAACCATCAGCTTTTTGGCGAACCGCTTTGGCTTCAAGATCAGCGCAGCCGAGAAATGGCCGGGTAGCGTCGAGGACGGCGTTGCCCGGCTCAAGGCCTTCAAAAAGATCATCGTCCATCCGCGCTGCAAGGGAATTGCAGAGGAATTCCGCAAGTATTCCTACGAGGTGGACAAGAAAACCGAGGATATTCTGCCCGTCATTGCTGACGCGTGGAACCACTACATCGACGCACTGCGGTACGCTCTTGATGGTGTGATCCAGAACCGTCGCCGTATGCCGAAATTCACCCAGCAGACTGTGCAGAGAATAGCCCGACAATGAGAAACTGGTTCAAGCGCACGCCCAAGGCTGAGCAGTCGGTACGGCGCATTGAGCCAGTCACGCAGAAAAAACCACGCCTCCCGCGCTTCAGTGCCCCATCCGCACGTGATCTATTTGAGACGGCGCAGCGGGTGTTTGCGCCTTATGTGCCGCCGAAGGGTGTGCGAGGCGACAGTTCTCAAATTGCCCTTGATAGCGCTCTGACAGAGTTCACGCAGGCTAACTACAGCATCGTCAGCAGCTTCATTGCGGACGGTCTGAATTTCAAGGGCTACGCTGATCTTTCGGCCATGATGCTCCGGGCTGAGTTCCGCAAGCCTGTGGAGACGTTGGCTAAGGAATGCACCCGTGAGTGGATACGATTCCGGTCCGTGGATACTGAGGACGACGAAGATGACACGGTTGCCGACAAAATCCGCGCTGTAGAGGCGGAGTTTAAGCGCCTGCGTGTACGCGAGGTCGTGCGACGTCAAATTATCCATGGGCTAGGGTTCGGGCTTGGGCATATCTGGATTGATGTGAATGGGACTGATCTCACGTCAGAGGCGCAAACGAAGCCGCTGGCAGTGAACGCTAACGGAGTCAAGAAAGGCTCCCTGCGTCGGATCGAAAATATCGAACCGATGTGGACGAACCCGAATAATTACAACGCTGATAACCCGCTTAGACCTGACTACTTCAAGCCCTCTACGTGGTGGGTGCAGGGCGTGCAGGTGCATGCCAGTCGCCTGATGACGGTCGTGCCGTTTGAAGTGCCGGACATCCTCAAGCCCGCCTTTAACTTTGGCGGCTTGTCCCTAACGCAGCAGCTTGAGGCGTACGTCCACAACTTTCTCCGGACGCGCCAGTCTGTTTCGGACATGGTGAGCAACTATGCCACTAAGATCCTGAAAACGGACATGACCGGCAATATGCAGGCGGACGGCTGTCTGAATTACGGCGACATTGATGCGGACAGCATAACAGGCCGCGTTGCCGCGATGAACGCGTGGCAAAATAACAACGGCACGTTTGTTCTCGATAAAGAGAACGAGGACTTTGATATCAAGGCCGCACCATTGGCTGGCCTGTCAGATATGCAGGCCCAGTCTCAGGAATTCATGGCCGGTATTCCAGGCATTCCGCTCGTGAAACTGTTCGGCATCCAACAGCAGGGCCTGAACGCATCGTCTGAAGGCGAAATACGCGTCTTTTATGACGAAATTGCCGCCTTCCAGGAAGCGAACGTCGCGCAGACCGTGCGCACTATCTTTGAACTAGCTCAGCTTAATCTCTGGGGCCGGGTAGATCCTGACCTCGATTTTGAGTTTGTCCACTTGTGGCAGCTTTCCGAGAAAGAGGCTGCTGAGGTCGAGAAGATCAAGACAGACGCGGACGCAGTGAATGTGCAGGCAGGCATCATGCACCCCGCCGAGTGCCGCCAGCGCAATGCGTCTGACCCGCACAGCATCTACCGCAATGTCAGCATCTCAGGGCCGCCGCCTGAACCGCCGGACCCGGAAGAGGATGGCGCGGGGCTTGAGGGGCTTTTGAGGCGTGGTGAGGAAAGCGAGGAATAATGGCCCAACTCCGCTGTCAGTCTGCGCAGGGCAAGCGCATTGCCCCTGTGCGGGCCAGTGCGGGTGTTGAGGCGCAGTACTATGGAGCTATGGTCAAGCTCCTGCGCCGCATGCACCGCGAGGTTGTGGCTGAGGTCGAGGCCGCTTATCGCCCGGTAGAGCCCGTCATTGGCGCGGATGCTTCACCTCTGGCGCTCCTGCGCAAAGCAATGGATGCGATCACACGGCGCTGGCGCAATCGGTTTGACGATCTGGCGCAGGAGATGGCCGAGCGCGCTGTGGCAGGCGCGCAGAAGCATTCTCAGGGTGCGTTTATGGCCGAACTGAAGCGGCACGGGTTTACCGTCAAGTTCAAGCCGACGCAGCTCGTGAAGAACATGGTCGAGCAGGCGATAAAGGAAAACGTCAGCCTGATTAAGGGGCTCTCAGAGGACCATCTGAGGGGCATCAATACAGCGGTCAATTTGTCCGTGATGAACGGACGTGACCTGCACAGCCTCTCTGAAACGCTCCAGAAGCAATACGGTATCAGCAAGCGCCGGGCTGCGTTTATCGCCCGAGACCAGAACAACAAGGCGACGGCCACCATCAACCGCGTGCGGCAGATGGAGCTTGGCCTCAAGGAAGCGATCTGGGTCCACTCAAGCGCAGGGAAGGTGCCCCGACCGAGCCACGTTAAGGCAGGGCGGGAAAAGCTGCGCTATCGACTGGATCAGGGCGCTTACATTGACGAAAAATGGATACACCCCGGCGAGCTTTGCAACTGCCGGTGTGTGTCTTCGGTGATTATTCCGGGATTTGATGATGACTGACACCATCCTCGCTCTGGACCGCTCCGTGCGGCGCATAGACGCGGACGGACACCTGTTTGTCGAGCGCTGCATCCTCAGCGCCGCCGTGGTGTCTCCCTACTATGGGCGCGAAATTCCGGGGGCGGAAGCTTTGGGGTTGGAGCCTGATAAAATCTATCAGCTCTACCGCGATGCTGACGCGCTCCGCGCTGCCGCTGAGACGATCAACGGCAAGCCCATCCTCGACATTCACCAGCCGATCAATGCCGAGGATCACCCCAAACAGATTACGGTCGGCTCTGTCGCCAACGCCAAGTTCGAGGCCCCCGATCTCGTGGGTGAGCTTTCGATCTGGGACGGCGAGGCAATCAAATCCATTCAGGACGGCTCGAAGCGGTGTGTCTCAGCGGGATACGCGTACCGGGCCATCCCTGATGCTGGCGAAATAGACGGCCAGCCCTACACGCTCAAGATGGTGGATATCCGCTTCAACCATCTTGCGCTCGTTGAAAACCCCCGTGTGCAGACCGCCATTATTGGCGATAGCGCACCCACCCAAACAAAGGAAAAGAGCATGGCCGTACGTGTGCCCATGTCAGCAGTGGCCAAGGTTGCGGCTGCGCTAAAGTCTGGCCGTCTGGCGCTCGACGCATCCGAAGAGGATGTAAAGAAGTGCATGGATGACGACGAGACGGACGATACCGGCGCTGAGGACGAGGAGAAAGAGGATAAAAAGTCCGACAAAGACAAGAAGGCCTCTGATAAGTGCGCCAAGGATGAAGAGTCTGAGGAGGAGCGCGCCAAGGAATCCGCCGCCGCAAAGGAGGAGGATGACGACCGCAAGAAGGCTAAGGACGAAGACGACGAAGAGGAAAAGAAGAAGGCGCAGGACCGCGCCATCTCCCTCGCCGTTGACAGCGCTCTGAAAGCTGAACGCTCCCGCACCCGCGCCGCTGAGGATGCCAAGCGCCTTGTCGCGCCGCTGGTCGGGGACGTTTACGGGCTCGATAGTGCGGACGATATCATGCGCTACGCCCTGAAAGAGCGGGGCATCTCCGGCCTTGATGGCGTGAATACCGCAGGCCTGCGTGCGCTGGTTGACCAGCAGCGCAGCATTGTTTCCGCACCCACCCGCACCACGCTGATTGCCGCTGACTCCGCCTCAGAAGGCAGCGTCCTTCATGGCGTCGCAGCGCCTCGCAAACTGTAAGGGGGGCAGATATGCCTTTTCAAAGCGAAGTTAATTACAACTGGACTGCTGGCTTTCCGGGCCGCTGGGCCAGCCAGAACCCCCGGCGCACTGTCGTGCCCGGTCCGAACGGGTTTCGGGCGGGCGCAAGCGGTCTGGCTATTGCCGCCTTCGGGTGGGATCAGGGCGACGGAACTGTGCTGAACGCGCCGCCTTCCGACGCAACCACCTATACCGTCACGGCACTGGCTGTTGACGCAGGCGGCACAGGCTACGCTGTTGGCGATACGGCGGCGTTTGCTGGCGGCAAGGCCACGGTGTCCACAATCGGCACAGGCGGGGTTGTGACCGCGGTAACGCTCCAGAGCGCTACCGCGCAGAGCACAGACCCAACCGCAAACGGCGTGGCGACAACCACGAACGGGAGCGGGTCTGGCCTAACGCTGAACGTGACCGGCACCGGCAGCGTAACTGCGGCAGGCGCGCCAACCGGGTTTGTCTACGCCGACCAGCAAGGCCTGACGACGCGCTACCTGCAGGAAAGCACCATGATGATCCCCGCGGGCTTCATGGCGCAGCTTGCTGAGGGCGGCGACATCTGGGCCACGTCCAGCACAATTTCCACCAACGGCCAGTCTGTTTTCGCCTCCACAACGGACGGATCAATCAGCACGGCGGCGGCCGGGGCCACGGTGGACGGTTACGTTGAAACCGCGTGGAAGGTCTCGCAGGGCAACGCCGCTGGCTCCCCCATCATCATCACCGGCCCCGTCGCGGCTGCGTAAGGAAAAACTGAAACATGAACATGATGTTCCGAAAGGATGCCCCCCGCCTCGCGCAGGATTGGGGCATCGTCATGGACGGCGTGCGCGGGTATGTCTCCGAAATGGGGAAGGACGCGCTGCCCGCTGGCCTGCCGGTTACAGCCCCGAACAGCGGTATTCCGGCGATCTTCACGACCTACACCGATCCGAAGATCATCAAGGCCATTATCACGCCGACAAAGGCGGAAGAGATTTACGGCAGCGCCAAGAAGGGCGACTGGGTTACGGATACCGCTCAGTTCCCGATGGTGGAACTGTCCGGCTACGCCGCCTCTTATGACGATTACAGTCAGGCGGGCGATACCGACGCCAACGCTAACTGGCCCCAGCGCCAGTCCTTCCACTACCAGACATGGACGAAGTGGGGTGAGCGAGAAGTGGAGCGCATGGGCGCGGCAAAGATCGACTGGGTGAACCAGAAGAACGAGGCCAGCGTCTCCGTCCTGAACAAGAACCAGAACCTGATTTCCCTGTTCGGTATTTCCGGTCTGGAACTGTACGGCGCTCTGAATGACCCAAACCTGCCCGCAGCCATTACTCCGGCGCCTAAAACTACCACGGCGGGCGCTGCGGCTGCTGGTAATACCTGGCTCGATACGTTCGACCCCATTCAGGTTTACAATGATTTTCTGAAAGCCTTTCAGAAGCTCAATGTGCAGATGGGTGGCAATCTGACGTTGGAAACGCCGATGACTGCGGTGATCCCGACCGACCGCCAGCAGTGCATGCTCTACACCAACCAGTATCAGGTCTCTCTCAGCGACCTGCTGAAAAAGAACCTGCCAAACCTCAAGATCGAAACGCTTCCGGAGGCCGGTGCCGATCTAAGTGGTGGCAACAACATGGTCTCTATGATGCAGCTTTTTGTGGATGAAATTGAAGGGCAGGAAACTGTCACGACCGCATTCACCGAAAAGATGCGCGCGCATGCGGTTGAGCGCTACTCCTCCAACTTCCGGCAGAAAAAATCACAGGGCACGTGGGGGGCTATCTGGTTCTACCCCATCGCCTGCGTGACAATGGCGGGGATCTGAAAACATGGCACTAGCAACATCTTCCAGAAGCGGCGCAACCGTGACCGTTATTTGTCGTATGCCGTCCGGCCTCGTGCTGGACCTCTACGACGAGGGTGTTCTTGCTGCGCGGGCACAGGCCACGCAGCCGATCATGACGCCTCCAGCACCCAAGGAGAGTATCCGCCTCGCGGGTGCCCGGCGCGACCCGCGCTACCACAAGCGGGAAAACATCATGCTCGGCATGGGTGGCCGCACCGAGGTGTCAGCCGATTTCTGGGAAGCATGGACGAAGCAGAATGCGAACTGCATGCCTCTCAAGAAGGGGCTGATCTTCGCCATGCCGAAAGAGGCCGACGCTGTGGCGCGGCTTTCTGAGCTTCGCACTGAGCTAACCGGCCTTGAGGGTCTGGACAAAGACAAGCTCCCCGGCGTGAAACCGTTTGATAAGGAAGATGCCTGATGTCTGGCGCGACCACGGGCGTTGTCACGTTTGATTATGCGGCGTGGTCGGCCCGGTATCCGGCGCTTGTTCAGAACGTCAATCAGGCGTTGGCGCAGTCATATTTTGACGAGGCCACGCTTTACCTGAGCAACACGCCGTGCAGCCCCGTGCAGAACCTCGTTAAGCGGGGGCTTCTGCTGGGGCTGTTAGTGGCGCACCTCGCACTCCTGAACCTCCCAGAGGACCAGGGTGGCACGGGTGGGCTTGTGGGGCGCGTCTCCACCGCCACACGGGGCAGCGTCTCTATTGGTACAGACTACGGCACAACCTCGGAGCGTGCCGCGTGGTTCAACCAAACCCAGCCGGGGGCATCCTTCTGGGCCGCAACGCGCTTCCTGCGTCAGGCCCGGTATGTTCCCGGATATCCGCAAAGACCCCGCATATGGCCGTAAAACTGTTCAAACTGGATACCGTGCGCCGCGCGCTGACAACCCTCGTGGATAAAGTGGGCGGCCAGACGGAATTGCAGGTCGGATTTTTTGAGGACGCGAAATATCAGGACGGAACGCCTGTTGCTGCTGTCGCGGCCTATAATGAATTTGGCACAGACACCATTCCGCCTCGTCCGTTCATGCGCAACACGATAGCGCATAATCGGGAGAACTGGGGGCCGCTTATGGGCGCAGCCCTCAAAGCAAGCGGCTACAGCGCGCACAATGCTCTGAATATGGCCGGTGAGAAGATCGCTACGCAGATGCAGCGCGAGATCACGGACATGAAATCTCCGCCCAATGCGCCCGCGACAGTGCGGGAGAAAGGGTTTGATAAGCCTCTGATAGATACGGGCCACATGCTCAATTCCGTGTCCTACGAGGTCAAATAAATGCCACTCAACCTCTTCGGCATAGCAGGCCGCATGACCGGCGCGGTCAATCCGTGCATTCCGGCCGATCTGTATGCCAGCGATGGTGTGGAGGACACGCCGTCTGGCGAGGTCATCCCCAAATACATCGAGTGCCGCATCTGGATTGAGGTGCAGGCCATGACCTCGCAGGATTTGCAGCAGGTCGAAAACCTGAACCAGCAGGGCGATATGCGCGCCGTTTATATCCGGGGCGGCATCAAGGCTCTGAACCGCCCTCTGCAATATGGTGGCGATTTTATAAAGTTTTACAATTCCTACTGGAAGGTGACCCAGTCCCTTGAGGAATGGGGAGACGCTGAATGGTGCAAGGTCGCAGTAACCCGCCAGATATCACCGCCCCAGGGCTGCTCGTAACGCCGTCCGAGCAGGATATTTACACTGTCGTCAAAGCATGGATCACGTCTGTTCTGCCGTTCCCCGTCATAATCCGGCAGGGGCAACAAAACGATGTGGCGGCCCCGGCCGACCCGTTCATGCTCATGACCATCATTGGCCGGGAGCGTATCGCCACAAATGGCTGGACCTATACTGACACAGCGCGGGTTGTCGTCGAGCAGACGCGCATAGCCATCCAGATATCAGCGTTCGGGAAAGGTTCGGGCAACCTCATTCAGTCAGTTCTGATGCTGTGGCGTGACATGAATGCGGTCGATTACTTCAAATCCTCTGGCTTTCCTATAGCCCCGCTTCATACATCCGATATCCGGCAGCTTGGTTTTATCAATGCCGAAAAAAACTACGAGGATTGCTGGAGTGTGGACCTGATCTTGCAGGCGAACATCACTACGCAAGTCCCACAGCAATACGCCAACAAACTCACCATCGACACGCTTGAGGTCGATACAACCTATCCCCCAAAGGAGTAGCCCGTGGCTGGCATACCAATCTCACAAAAAGTCAAAGTTACGCCCGGCGTCCTGTCTGCCGGTGGTGGGCTGAATAACCTGACGGGCCTCATCCTGACGCAGAGTGTTTCTGTCGTTCCTGAAGGAACGGTTGCAGAATACACAGACGCCGACAGTGTTGCGACAGCGTTTGGTTCCACGTCCAACGAAGCCAAAATGGCGTCTGTTTATTTCAGTGGTTACACCAATTCCGTGCAGACGCCTGCGCGTCTCCTTTTCGGCGGATATCCAGAATCTGGTGGCGTGATTGGCGACGAATTGCGCAAACTGCTTGCCGCAAACGGGTCATGGAACGGCGTAACATGCGCATTTGAGCCAACGCTGGCGGATAAGCAGGCGCTTGCTACGTGGGTATCAGGCCAGAACAACACCATCTATGGCGTTGTGTGGGATACGGATACCGAAGCCACTACCGCTGGCAGCACGACGTCGTTCGGATCGTGGCTGGCGGGAACAACTCTGAGCGGCATTATCGCCATTTACAAAGACCCGCTTGCGGCTGCGCTTGCCCTTGGCTGGATGGCATCGCTTCCGTTTGGTACGGTTAGCGGCCGCCGCAATCTGGATATGATCCAGAACGCTAATGTCACGCCGTCAGTCACTGATGGCACGACTTCCGAAACGCTGATTGCCAATGGCTACAGCTTCTATGGCGCGTATGCCAACAAGGGCGACAGTTTCCAGTGGTTTGAGGGTGGCGGCGTGTCTGGCGCTTTCCTCTGGTCAGACAGTTACGTCAACCAGATCTGGATGAATGCAAACTTCACTACCGCCCTGATTAATCTGCTGCTGAATACCGGGCAAATTCCCTATAATACTGAGGGCGATACGCTGGTTGAGGCATCATTGCTGGACACCATCAACACCGCGCTAAGCTTTGGGGCAATTCAGGCTGGCGTAACGCTGACATCCTCCCAAAAGCAGCAGATCAATAACGCGGCCGGAAATACTACCGCTGCGGATACCGTCTATGCTCGCGGCTGGTATCTGAAGCCAAACGTTTCCACGGCCCCAGCATCCTATCGTGTCAAACGCACAACCCCGCCCGCGCAGTTCTGGTACACTGACGGCCAGAGCGTGCAGTCAATCAGCCTGAACAGCGTTGAGGTGCAGTAACAATGTCCGAATACAATATTACAGCGGCAAACGCGATCTACACCATAACGGTGCCGGGCCTGCTTAACGCACCGTTCACGCTGAAGAACTTCTCTGCCGACCGCGCTTTTGAAACGGAAGCCCGTGAACTGGCTGAGGAATCCATGTCTATTGACGGGTTTCTGAACGTTGGGTGGGTGCCAAACCCAGTCAGCCAGACAGTCTCATTGCAGCCCAGCAGTGACGAGGCTGATATCTTTGACACAATCATCGCGGCTCAGGATCAGGTGCGTAACATCTACCGCCTTGGTGCCACAATCCAGCTTCCCGCAATAGGCAAGAAATATACCCTTACTCGCGGCTATCTGCGGTCTGCTGTGCAGATCCCTTCGGCTGGCCGGGTGCTTGAAGCGCGGCCTTTCGAAATCCGGTGGGAACGTGTTGTGGCGGCGTCAATCTGATGGCCCTGAAGAAGAAAACAGTCTTCGTTCCGCATGAGGGCGAGGACAAAGACAAACGCTTTGACATCACCCGCATGAGTGCGTTTGAGGCGGATAAATGGGGGCGGCACGTGCTTCAGGCGGCCATTGGGTCCGGGGCATCAATTCCCGGCGTGGCAGAAGGTGCGGGACTGGCAGGCGTTGCGGCTGCGGGGATCAACATCTTCGGCGCTATGGCGCCAGAGCGCACAGACGAACTGCTCGATGTGCTGATGGAATGCGTTGTCTTTGTGCCCGACCCCGTACGGCCAGAGGTTACAATACCGTTCAAATTGGCAGCCAAATCAGGCCAGATTGAAGAAATCCCCACAATCGGCTGGCTCCAGAAGGAAGCCTTTGCCCTGCATGTGGATTTTTTCAAGGGCGTCGGCCAGTTGTTCTCCCTTCTGTCCCTGTTGCTGCAAATGGAAAACAACGCCCCGTCGCCCGATGCCCCAACATCAGTGAGCGCATCGCCCTCGTAGTGACTGAGGGCTTGGCCTCGCTGCACGATCTCCAGACCATTTACGACAGCGAGGGGTTTGAAGACCTGCTGGAAATAGCCCTTGTGAAAAGGTTTAACAGGTAATGACCAAATTTAATATTGAGCGTCGCTTCGATATCCGAGCAAGAACGGTTTTTGATGTATCGGAAACGATTATTAAAATTGAGGCGGCTGGCGGAGCCGAAAATGCTCTATGCAGTCAGGAAATTGGCCGTTCTGCCTCGTTCCGATCAATGGATGAGGCAGAGGAGTATGTGCGGTTACTGGAAGTGGGATGTTAATATGGTGGATTGGTCCACGTTCGGTTCCGGCTATTAAACCAATCTATAGAGTCTTTGCTAAACCATCCTGAATTACTTTCTGTGCATCTATTAACTAGGATTCTATCACCATTATGACTTCTAAGGGTCAGGAACGGCTTTAACTTGCCCACGATATCATCTGCTGAAAAGCGGACAGTATCGACAAACCATACTGACTCCACGGGATGGCACCAATACCCGCTTATGCCTTTAATTGCCTCATAAAGCGGCTGATATTCAAAGCTATCTTTTACTTTGATGTCATAGGTAATCATGTAAACGGCCATGGGATTCTCCTTCCCGGCAAGCATGCCCGTACAGGGGAGGGTTGGGGAGTCAGGGCTTACCTTCTGCCTTGTCGGCCAAGCGCTCAGCAACAGCCCTGAGAGCCAGCCGCTCACCCTCGTTCATCGCGCGCCACATGCGGACAAGGGAGCGTTCGTCGGCATTCATGTCGACGGTCTCAGGAACATCCGGGATGGCGCGCTGCGAGAGGGAAGCATCTAATCGGGTAAGAATTTCCGCAGTCAAAGTGCGTTTGTTGCGCTTCGCGCACTCTTCCAGCGCCCCCTTCATGTCAGGCGGCATTCTGAACTTGAATTGCGGGTCATCGTGGCGCTGCTTCATGAACCCCTAATGGACCCGTTTTTCTCTTGACGCAATGCACCCGGCGGGTTCATAAAGTCAATACACCCGCCGGGTGCATTCGTTATGAGGATACCATGGAAGATAAGAGAAGTATTACTTTTAGGTTAGACGCGAGCCTAATACGAGCTTTGAAAATACGCGGCGCGATGAATGATCGAAGTGCCAATGGCGAGCTTTCCACCATCCTGAAAAATGTTTTGGAAACAGAAAAGGCGTCGGGCCAGCTTGCAGGCACTCCCGACGCCTCCAGCAAATGATTGGAGAACCACAGCCGTGACAAAACTTACCACAATCGACTTCCACGGTGCAAAGCTTGTCGCAATCGCTGGCGATCGGCCTGAAACAACGCTGGTAGCGATGCCTCAGATCGTAGAAGGAATGGGTCTCGACTGGGAGGCGCAGCGCAAGAAAATTGAGCGTCATCCAGTGCTTAGCAAAGGGGCCTCCATAAAGGAGGTGCCTACGGAAGGTGGAGAACAATCAGTAACCTGCCTCTCCCTCGACCTCCTCAACTTCTGGCTTGCCACTATTCATCCAGACCGGATCAAAGACCAGACTGTTCGCGCTCGGGTGATCGAATACCAGACCGAATGTGCTCGCGTTCTTTTCAACCACTTCTTCGGCAAGGCCATTGCCGCTGGCGATCATCTGAACGCCCAGCAAATAGGCGGGATCTTCAAAGCTGGCCTCGGTAAGCTCAAGCGGGAATTGTTAGCGGAACTTGCGCCGCAGTTTGCGGCATTAGCCGAAGAACTGCGCTCCACGCATCGCCCGGTCGGTGTAGCGGTTGTTACACACCGGACAGCAAAGCGATGGCTTGACCATTACGGCGTTTCCAAACGTCCCAAAGGATTGGCTCTGCGTGTGTCAAATGCCCTTACGCGCCAGTCAATCCGCATGGGTTACGCAGTCAGCTACACGGCAGAAGAGGAGAAAAGGACATTCCACGAGATCGTGGCAAACACTTACTTCACCGTAGGACAAGGGCGACACCTTCTGCCCAAAGCCGTGAAAGGCCAGAAAGAAATGGGGCTGGAGCCTGCCCCAACCCCTTTCGCCCAAGCGTCAGCGTAGAAACCAGCCCCCCTTTCGGGGGTGGCAACGCTGGCGTATTTGCAAGGGCGGCAGAGACGTTTGAAGCCAGAAACAGCGCAAGATTGGGCGAGAAGGAACTCAACGATGCCATGTCTGGCGGTGTCGCAGCCTTCATTCTGAGTGATAAGCCGCAAGAGGCCGACTACAGGCGGGAACTTCTCAAGCGGTGCGTCTTGGGCGCATTGCAGATGTGGGGCGATCTGGAGCAGGAGGCTTCTGCTGATTGTAAGGCTATGGCTTGACGTGGGGGGGGGCGGCTGAAAGGCCGCCTTTTTTAATGAGGAAATCATGGCAACAGTAATCGACGCCCTTGTTGTTCAGTTGGGTCTGGACGCAAAAGCCGTTTTAAAGGGGCAGAAGCAGGCCGAAGGCGCGTTCAAGCGCGTTCAGTCCGGTGCGTCCAAGATGGGCGTTGGCGTGGCTGCTGCGGCTGACACGGCAGGGGAAGCGTTTCACTCGCTGGAGCGCAAGGCACTGGCCTTCTTTGCCGTTCTGACTGCTGGCAAGACCCTCAAGGCTTTCATCAGCGACACGACCAGCGCCAACGTGGCGGCTGGGAACATGGCGCGCAATTTGGGCGTGTCAGTCAACAGCCTGACAGCGTGGCAGAAAGCGGCACAGGCGGCTGGTGGCTCTGCTGAGGACGTATCGGGTTCTATTGGCTCGCTGGTCTCCCAGTTCCAGACCATCGACGGCCATCAAAATTTGGGCCATGTGTTCGGCCAGATGGGTGTGCGGTTGGAAGGTGCTAACAGCCAGATCCGCGACATGAACGACCTGATGCCGGACCTTGCCCGTGCAGCACAGCGTCTTGGCCCGCAGATGTTCTCTGCCCTTGGGTCGCAGGCCGGGTTCTCGCAGGGGTTTATCAACCTGCTGGAGCAGGGGCCCGACCACATCCAGAAGCTCTACAAGTCGCTGCAAAAGTATGCGCCGACTGAGAGGGATACCAAGGCATCTGCGCAGTTGCTTGAGGACTGGACCAAGTTGACGGCCCAGTCAGAAGCGTTTGGCCGCTCGATCATGACCGACCTCAGCCCTGAGGTTCATGATCTCATGACTATGCTTTCTCAAGGCATAGATGGTCGTGCCCCCAGCGCCCTTCAGAAGATTCACGATATGGGGGATGACCTTTATAAACGGTTCAAAGAGATCAACTGGGAAAAGGTCGGAGCCGAGATCAAGGCATGGGAAGAAACCCTAAAGCAGATTGATCTGAAGGAGGTCATAAAGGACGTCACTGCTTTAGGTCAGGGTGCCAATAATGTTGCCCAATTTCTTGGAGGATGGAAGAACGCCGCTGAACTCCTGCTGACACTTTGGATTAGCGGCAAGGCCATGCGGGCGATTGCAAACGTGGCCAGATTTGCCGAGGTCTCTATCGCAGGCGCAACAGCAATGTCCCGTATCCTGAAAGGGGCTGGGATTGAGGAGGCGGCTAAGCCTGCTGAAACAGCCGCCGCTAAAGAAGCCGCAAAAAAAGGAGCCGAGACAGCCGGTGCCGTTGTCGCTGGAAAGACGGCGGGAAAATTTGCCAAGGTTGGCAAGATCGCAGGCCGTGGACTGATGGCAGGAAACCTCGCAGCAGACGGTTACCTGTTCATGCAATATTTCCCCCACGTTGCAGCATGGCTTACAGGTCAGGGATGGAATGATGAACATCCAACCACCTTTCGCGGCAACGCCAGAGGCTTAGGCCAACGGCTGACGCCGGACATGAGAAAGAAGCAAGAATTCCTGTCAGGCCTCGAAAAGCAATACGGTCTCCCGAATGGACTGCTGGATGGTATGTGGGCAAAGGAAAGCAGCCGAGGCTTGAACGCCGTGCCGTCAAAGGCTGGTGCTTTGGGTGATTTCCAGATTATGCCTGACGTGGCTAAGGCTGCCGGGGTTGATCCAAACAATTTCGAGCAGGCCGCCGAATACGCCGCAAAGCGGATGCAGAGCGATATGCAGCATTACCAAGGCTCCCTCGCATCCTCCTTGGCAGAATATAACTGGGGAGGCGGCAACCTTAAAAAAGCCCAGCAGGCATTTGGACAGGGCTGGCAGTCTCACGTCCCGCAAGAGACGCTTGATTATATCACCAGCATTTCACGGGCCGTTGATGCAGCAAGTCAGAAGGCTTCTATGGGCGATGAAAACCATACAGTGAACAACACGTTTGGCGACACGCATCTGAATGTTACCACGAACGCCAGCGACCCACATG